>JBAMBQ010003004.1:0-18795 GCA_037044495.1 Stegana nigrithorax | reverse complement strand
ATTCCTCGATGACATTTGTTATTCGGTGGATTTGGTCGATTGTTGAGTGTTTTGTTCGAAAACCAAATTGATGGTGAGGCACAAGTACCTTTATTTTCTATTATTGGTGATACCCGCTTAATAAGGATTTTTTCAAAGATTTTGGACAGTAGCGGGAGTAGTGATATCGGTCGATATGAGGTGATCTCGTGAGCAGGTTTGCCTGGTTTTAGGATAGTGATAATATCTGAAACCTTCCAGATCGATAGTACGTGTTTCAGGTTTTAGTACAGCATTAATTAGTTGAGTTAGTTTCGATATGCTTACTAACGACAACTGGCGGAGTAATTCTGTTGTTATCAGGTCGAATCCTGGTGCATTTTCTCGGTTTCAGGTCTTTGTTGATGACTTCTATTATCTCAAGCTCAGTTGCCTCAGTTGGTGGTAAATCTGAACTTGTCGGAGTGTGAGAGTTGTTAGGAATAAGCCCATTAGTCTCATTGTCTTATTCAAATACATCAGAGGATGTAATCAGCAAGCACTTCAGCCTTTTCCTTGTCACTTCTGGCCCAATTTCCATCGAGTTTCTTTATTGGTGTTCGTTGAACTATCGGTCTTTTAAAGTTTTTCGTGCATTTCCATAAAGAGTAATTCGTATTGCGGTCATAGGAAAGCCCATTTATATATGAATTGAATATATCGTTCTTGAATTTAGAGTTTCTGAGTTTATCCTATTGGTCAAGTAGTTTATTTCGGACTTTATTAATGGAAACCTGGAGTATTGCCATTTTTTTCGAAGCTTGTTTTTTACGGAGATGAGGTATATAATTTCTCTTGGGTAGTTTTGCCCGTTATGATTTCTGTGATTTTTCGGGATGGGGGTGCTGCGCCAGGCGGCTTGTTGTAACATCTGGGTAAAATGCGTTAACTCGTTTTCCAGCTGTTCTTCAGTTATTATTTGTTTTGTAAGGTCCAAGTTGTTATCAGTGATGTGACGGAATTTGTGCCATTTCGTCAATTTGTTGCAGAGAAATGGAGCGGATTGCTTTTCAGTGTGCGATTCGAATATTATAAGGTAAATGGGTGAATGGTCGGAATTAAGTTCCAAGCCTCCATCGATCAGCGTTTTGTTTATGGAAACATGTTTAGCAATAAAGAAGTCAATTAGATCTGGACATTTGGTTACGTCAGTTGGCCAATAGGTCGGCTTTCCGGAAGAAAGGTATGAACAACCTGATTCAGAATCTGCTTGCATTTATTCTCTGCCTTTGAAAGACGTGAGTCTTGAACCCCAATTGATGTGTTTGGCGTTAAAGTCTCCACCCATTATAAACCGGTGGGTATGCATTTCGATGAACGCTTTATAGTGGTTGCATTTTATATGATGTCTTGGTGGACTGCATACCGCTGTTAGTGATAGTTTATTAGGCGTCTCTATCGTGACAGCACCTGCTTGAAATTCTTCCGTGCAAACTTTCCAGTTGAGGTAATGCTTTTAAGTTTTTTTAATTATATCGGCAGCGCCTCCGCGTGCTCAATTTCTGGGATGAATAGTGTGATGAATATTATTGTTTATGAATTTTATGTAGGATTGGTTCGTGAAATGTGTTTGTGCGATAAGGCAAACATCCACGTTTTTTAGCGAGAGTATGATTTCCAATTCACGTTAGTACTTGAGAAGCCCGTTGGCATTTCAGAGCATCATATTTAAATTTCAGACAGACCGGGGCCTTATTAAGTGACGTATTTTAATGTTCACTTCTTCTTTTTACAAGCAAAAATCGAATGTAAGGTGCAGACTATTTTTCATTGTTTATTGTATCTTTGATTAAAATATGCCTAACTTTGGAACCAATTAACTGAGCCTCTTCAACCAATTTCGATTGGATATTTTGAATATTTTGTATTTGTAATGATACAGATAAAGAGTATATTGAATAACGAACATGAGCACACTGAAAAAGCCAAACAGAATTGAAATTTTTTATAAATGTGCTCATAATATTTTTACTTTAATTTCGCTTTGTAGCGGATTGAATGGAAATGTTTTTTGATTTTTATATACAAGAGCTGCGTAAAAAAAAAATGAAATATTAAAACATAATCCGCAGTCAAGTTGGTTTTAAGCTCAATTATCTCTCCATCACTTGTAATAAGTGCATCGAGCAAGCAGACAAGCTAGCAAATGGGCTGATAGGCAGGCAGGTGGGCAGACGACGAGGCGAGGAGCCGGGTAGACAGGCAGACAGAGACAGTTTCGTCGGGAGGGAGTAGCAGCCGCAGTCAGTTAGTTCGGACGGACGGTCGAGCTATGCGACAGACAAAACAGTCTGTCTATGGATAGTCGACCATTGACTGAGCAGCGAGCACCGGGCGGCAGACAGCAGACAGCTGGCAGACTGAAACGCGTTAAAGCAGAAATTATTGCCCAAACAGTTGTTTGTAATTTTCAAGTTTGTACATTATACAGATACATATTCATATAGTATGTGTTTCTATAGGCAAGTAAGCATTATTTTCCGATTCTGCACATAGACAAACTACCAACAAAAAAAGAAAACGATAAAAATAGCTTAATAACAGATGTAAGCATAAATGAATGGCCACAAACAAGCATATTAAAGAGAGGGAGAAAGAGATGTGAGTGTGTATGTGGGTGCATTTGTAAATGATTGGCATGTGGATAAGTCTAAACGACTGTGGACTACATAAGCGGTGGGAGCATCAGCAACACCAGCAGCAAGGGATTAATGTCAAAACTTCAAAATGCTGTTTGAAGATTTGTTAAAATTAAACAAAAGAAGAAGTAATGAAATAACTATGTATAAAGTGTGGATTCGAAAAATAGTTGTTGGCGGACTGAAGCAGCTACTGTCACACTGCCGCTTCTTAGATGTGTCACACACTTGTTGTCACCGATTCAGATTCTGTATGTCGATTGGGGGTATATCAGAAACAATTCAGCAACTAATAATAATTAAAGAGCTCTGGGCAAGGAAACCCAGCAGGCCTACAAAACAGCAGGCAGTTTTTTTTTTATTTTTCTACATTTTTTTGTGCTTTCGTTTATGGTGCTTTGATGCGTTGCTTTTTCGCCTGAAAGTGTGCTAAGCATTCACAAAATTTTAGAAAAATATTTCGACTGTTGTTTAGCTTTTACATGTTTTACACGTTCAACTCGGGAGCGAGACATGTGCGTTATGATAACATTACATGACAAAACTAGTCGCAGACGGGAAATCCTTTGTCGTGCACATCTCGCCCCTGGACTTAACTGCGTAAGTGATAGCAGCCAGACATTGTCCGAAAAATATTTTACATGCGTACCATTTTACATATGTAAATGCTCATGTTTGAGCCCCATTCTGTAGCTCGCTGCTACAACAAGCAGTATTAATACCAAAAATAACAACAACAACGGCAATAAACGGCACCATGTGATATGGGGCGATGCAAACACAATGAAAAGGTTTAAAAGGATTTCCCGTTTTTTCTATGAGTTTTCATTTGAATTTTTTTTTTTTTTGGGCGTGTTCTCGTAACAAATTTATTATTTAGAGATTTTTGTTGCCGGTTTGTTTTACTGATATGTAAACTATGCGAGTATTAGAGTGAAATACAAACAGCATCAGTTCAAATATTTTTAAATGCCAACAACAACAACAATGATAACACGCAACGCTCGAACGAACAAATGTGCCAAATAATCACAATAAAACGAAAAACGCAACTCAGAAACAAATCCCGAAAAAAATTCCTAAAAAATCGAGATGTTGCTAACATAATATGCGAATTGTATCCAAGCAATAAAACATTCAAAGGATTAAATACTTTACAGAACCGCTTAAAACATTGCAAAAATAGTTTTATCGTTTCTTTCTTTTGTTTTTTTATTTATTTTTTTTTTCATGCCGTGGATTTGAGTGGTTTCATTGTCTGTTGTATTGAATGCTTTGTAGTGTAGGTGAGTTGGGTAGGGTATAAACGTCCTATCTTATCGGAATTTACTTAAGCCGAATTTCTGGTGAAATCAGGATTCGGAATCGATTAATTGCAGGAAAATGCAAAAGCTAAAAAAACAACCGCTTTATCCGAACACAGGGAAGATGTGGTTTTAAATTATTCGTTTAAAAGAAATAGATCAAAATTTTTATTTTCCGGCTTTGGCTTTTATGCTTATTGTATTTGCATGCATGTGGGTTTAAAGGTTACGTATATCGTTTTTGCGACTCTGGTTGCCGCAGTACCATCGTACAACCCAGTCAGACCGGTCATGCGACTTTGGTGTCGCAGCAACACACATAATGATATTTATGCGTTTATCGAAAGAAGAAATTAGGGATTAAGTAAATAAATAAACAAAATAAATAATAACAAATTTCATTCAATATGCATTTTTCATTTTTATTGAGAAAGAGTGAAACAATGAGTTAAAGCACTGTTTTCTGTATTATATTTTTATATGTTTTGCAATTTTTATTAAAAAAAATTTGTTTACTTTTGGCTTTTGCTTTTATACTTATTGTATTTTTGTATTTGCATGCATGCGCGCTTAAAGCTTACGTATATATTTTTTTCGACTCTGGATGCACATACATAATGACATTTTGAATTTTTTAAAGGCAATTTTCAAATCCACTACCGCCGCTATAGATGTGTTATCAAATCAAAAAACAAAAAATTTTTTAACCGCAGTTTAGCCAAGTTTTTACAGAGATATTTCTATTAGACAATTATCCAAAATTTGGTAGATTCCCCTCAAAAAGAATCGGACTTGGCAGCAGACCGAAAGCTTAAAACCAATGTATATGGCATTTCTAAACACTTTCGTTTGCGGAATAAACTCTAAGTTAGTGACAAAGCGCACGAAGGAAGGCAAAGAAAAGCAAAGAAAGGCAAAAAAAGTAATGTGCCTCACCCATATAAGCACACTATTGAAGTAAAACTGCTGCACAAAATGTCAGATTTATTGGAAATCTTCCTAATCTACAAAATTGCAGTGTGACGATGTTCCCTTACGCTAATCTCTGAAGCCACCCAACCGATTTCAATGAAATTTTGTAGATGTGTGGGATGGTTCATACGTAAGAGATGTTTATTATTTATTAAAATCAGTTAGTAAATACGGTTGTAATCACTGCTTATACATTTCGTAAATACAACAACAACAGAAATTTCACATTTTTATAATTATACTTACAAAAAAAATGCTTATGCTCTTTTCTTATGTATTGAGCATTGAAAACTCAGTTTTGCTTGCGCTCAGAGATGACATCGTGATCAGTGTTGACATGACCAAACAAACATTTGAAACATAGATGCGGTTTGTGGCTGGGCAACGTCTGCCAGGGTTTTGTAGTACGTATTAAAAAATGAATATGTATGATAGAAGTACTTTTATTTTTTTAATAGATGGTCTCCTTAGAGGTCATATATTCCTGTTTATGTAATTGTTATATAATTAGTTTACTGTCGTAAGGACAGAGTGGTAAAAAAAATTATATACATATATAAAGAAAAAAACTTATTAGAAAATTCACTTTTTTATTTACTTTTGCTTCAAACTTTTGTTATATTTTTCAGGGTTTTAAATTTCAACCATTTCAAATCGAATAACTGGCAAATTTTTATTAATATGGTAAGGAAGCAACGTTTGTATCGTTCTGGGCTTGGGCATCGTTATATGAAATCGACTTAACCGAATTTTATGAGGCTCAACTCTTTCAATATATTTTACACGACAATGTTTCGTTCTTTTATTTTATAATTTGTTCATAAGATGACTTTTTGTTGGTTGGCTTTGTTTCTTATATGAAAACTAGAAAGGCAGGGCTATAGTCGGGCGTAACCGACTATAGAAACCCTGTACCCAATCCAAAACTGAATATATTTTTTTGTTGCTTTAATTGAAATTATTTTGTATTCATTATGTAAGGATATCTCAAGAAAAAAAAATCTTTTTTTTTAGTAAAAGCAATTTTTCGGCCGATTGTTCCTATGGCAGCTATATGTTATAGTAAACCGATATTAAGAATATTCGGGAATATGATTGGATATTACTTAAAATCATCAAATCTAAAATTTGGTAACGATATCTTAATAAACAAAAAAGTTTTTCTCAGCAAATGTTGTTTTTCGGCCGATCGTTCCTATGGCAGCTATATGATATAGTAAACCAATATACATAATATTAAGATATGTCATTGGGTATGAGCTGTAACGATTAAATCCAAAATTTGGAAACGATATCTTAAAAAAAAAAAGTTTTGGTTAGGAAATGTGGTTTTTCGGCCGATCGTTCCTATGGCAGCTATATGTTATAGGTTGAATATCGAAAAAAAATAAACTCGTTATGCCTATGGATTATTTGATACAAATTTGGTATTTGTAGGTCTTACCGTTTCCGAGATCCGTGCGTTCATACGGACAGACGGACATGGCTAGATCGACTCGTCTTTCGACGCTGATCGATACTTTGTGGGGTCTGCACGCTTCCATCTGCCTGTTACATACATTTGAACAACTTTAATATACCCTTAACCATTTTTTGGTACAGGGTTTAATTACTTATAACAGAAGCACCCGCGCCTTTTTAAGCCCGCCAATTTGCTTTGAAGCATCGAAATTGCATTTTAGATATGCAGCATAAATAAACAAAAACTATTAAGAAAAAGTTTCAAAAGTGCACGATCAAATTTTTTGCATGGCTCATAGATAAAAAAGAATTGAAAAAGCCAAAAAAATGAAAATATACTTGATAAAATTTTAAATACTGAGCAAAACTTGAATAAAAAATTGGCATGCGCAGGAGCTGAAATCATATGCAAATGAATGTCCTGAATTATATGTTGAATGTAGTGCGAGTAAATGAGGAGGACACACAGAGGATACCGGGGACAGAGTGTGCGGCGACATTCGTTTGACTCGATTGTGAGAGCCAATTAATGCGGCACGCACAGGACAGCTCTGGAACGAATCAAAGGACTCGCATACTGACAACTTACATGCCATTAGCAAATTTATCATATTTATGAAAAGCAATTAAAGAAAGTCAAAGGAAGAAAAATAATATAATAATAAATCGTCATATTCACAGACACACATGGCAAACGCATTTGGTCACTTGGCGAGCATTGCCGAAGGGACCTCAGGTTTATTGAGTGGGCGAATATGGATAGTTTGCAGATGAAACACCTTGATAAGCGAGACTAATGGCACACGGAGGGAGTATCGGACAACGTCGTGTGTATGTGGAACCGGTAATGGCTGTCGGTGGCAGAAGTGACCAAAGGCTCTGGAATAGCAGAAAGGGAAATAAGGCGTTGTTTCATAAAATTTCATTAAAACCGCCACTAATAAGTGCAGAAGGGCAAATAAGAAAGCTGGGGGTGGTCAGGCAAACGCAGTAACGCAGAGAACGCTTACATAAATGATGAAAACACGAAAACATTCTCGCATTATGTTAGCCATAATTCATTAACGATTATTCGAGGACACTGTATGCGTGACGCCTTGGCCAGCAAGTGAACGTGAGTGTGTGAGCGAAAGAGCTGATGAATGTGTGCACAAGACTCTGAGACTTAGACTTAGGCTGAGACAGGGCAAATTTCCTAAACATTTGGTTAGTGTGAGAATTCGCCTTACGTTATTGTGTTTACAGGGTGCTCAGACACACAGAAAGCTTGCGACTGGACCTTGGCCCCTGCACGCCGTTGTCCCGTCTCGTCGGAGCTGGTCGGAGCATAACTATCTAACCGCATTCGTCTTTACTGCTCGGGTGTCGCATAAACAAGTTCATATGCTCCTGTGTTAGCTGTTGAATTTATGGATTCTCACAACGAGTCAATGCTCCCGCAGTTGAACGAACTCGCAGACGCGCAGAACTACAAAATATTTGAGTGGCTCTAGTCGCAAATTGTTTTGAAATGGTTGAGCCATACTTGAAAATAAGTGCACATGGTTTTTGGAGTATTTTATAAATTTAAGCAAACCGAAACTCTGAACTAAAAGACTAACTGTATAAAGAGTGAATTTCAGTATTTTGAGGAAGTCATAAGCTTTGAAAGGATACCAAGCTATTATGATTTTTCAAAAAACTTGGTACTGGAATTATTTGCGCATATATATAAATCAACTGATGTTGGCTTTAAAAGGTTGTTTAGCGGGAAAACTGAAGTTCGTGGAACATCCTATTAAATAATTCCTTGACCCCATAAAAGTCGTCACTTCGAAAGTAGCCAGGGATCGAATTATATATCAAACCTAAGACTTCAAAAACCAATTCAAAATTTTCTGTGCAACGAGTATGGATTAATATTTAAAAATATCCGCTGGGTTACTTGGAATATGCTAAATCTCTGAGAATTGATATGTTATGATTTTGTCAGTCATACTCTATATTTCTTTAATCTCAATTGGAAAATCGAAATATAACGTTCCTCAAGTCGGAGTTGTTGACTTAAGGTGCATATGATTATCCTAAGTACTTAACCTGTGTATGTTTTACATATTTCAATTTAATGAAATCATCTGTTCCCGTTTTCTTAAATTTTTAATGTACTCATAATAATAATAGAAAACTAGAAAAACTGTGCAGTACTTAGCCTTAAACGGCATCATTCGTCACCTGAGGGAAGAGAGTGGAAGCCAGAGCACATTTTGATAACATTAATAAAAAGGCCAAGTACTGATATCGTGCAACGTGCACAAAAAAAAAAATCAAGGAACAAAAAGAGAACAGTATCTTAAAAAATAATATCATCAACATCAACTTCCACACAATCAACAATGATTTCTTAATAATGTATACGGCGTTCCTCCCGCTCCGCACAATTTGAATCATAAAAAATGTATCGCAGTAAGTCGAGGGTAGTTCTTAATACTTTTAGCTATGGTTATTTTTTGTTTCTTTTTTATAATACTTGTACACAAACGTCTTACCCGCCCAAAAAATAGCGCAGTAGCGCACAACACTGCATACCAATGAGCACTTGTGGACTCCCGGGAGAACCGGTTGCGCAGTGGGTGTGGCTGACAGCCAAGCCGAGTTTGACATAAATCGGAAACGCATAAATTGTTAAATGTTTTCCTTACGAGCATTCACTCACTCGCCCTTCTTCTAATAATTCTCCGCAGACGCTGCGAGACGCGGCTCACTTGCTCATTTGCTCACTGGCTAATGAAATGTGGCCTGTCAGGCCATAATTGTCAAAAATGTTAACATTTTTTTGACAGCTTCACTTTGCGGGTGAGGTGGCTGTTGTTGCCGCTGTTCCTACTGCTGTGTGCATGCTAAGTAGCAATTGAGACTTGCATTGTTCACAAGCCAACAGTAGACAACCCAGCGAGTTCGGGAACATATTTAACTAAAAGCCCCATAACACCATACTGTTCAATAAATATATCGTATATATATCGACACAAGAGCTATGACATCTGACTTTCCGTTGTCAGGGAATATTTGCTTTAAAAACAAATAAACAACACATACTCATATCAATACACACAAGCACCCACGCACACATATATACACATTCTCTCAGTTCATAAATTTGCTGTGGGCCTGCGATGGAATCAGCTTCGGCGTTGTCTCCCACTTTGCGTGCTTCGCCGCTTTCCGCACGAGTAGCAATCAGAGTTTGGTCCTTCCTTACAATAGTTTCATTTGCTTGTTTCCAAATGCCGCAGATGATAGATTCTTTAGTCCTGGGTGGCTGCTGCTGCTGTTGTTGTTGTGGCTGTGTATCGTTAAATTGATAGAATAAATGAGCATAAATTGAAAAAGGAATCAAAAAGGAAAATCATCATCCCTGTTCCTGGCATGCAAGGGTGGTCGAGACACTGCTGCTGCTGGCGTTCGAACTGGCGCTGGGTGCGCCGAAAGCCAGAGCCCCCACCCACACCCGTGCGCACACATATGGGCAATTATTTAGTGCTTTGGTACAGCTGAGTCTAATTCACAGTCTCGACGCTGTACACAATTCCCACACCACTTGGCATGCCCAGACCGCCATTACTATCGATTTGAGGGTGCATTAGCGCATTCCACAAACCCAAGCAGCACTCACACGCGGCACACGGTGCGTACCTTACACCTTTTCATTCGTCCAGCAGATCACCAACCGGTTATTCCTTTGCTTGCCTTGCGAACTTTTTGGAAAGTGGGCAGACGGTACCGTTGTAGCGCATATGAATTGCACGCAATCAGTCCGAAAAATTGTGACTCGCCTCGTTTGACTTGGTTTGGCTTTCACATGGAAAAGTGCCAAAGCGTTTCTTTTTCGCCACAGTGAATAAAGTAATTTAAGGAACCCATAATTCTATCCCACAGGAGTGCGCAGAAGTCCCTTACGCTCATTACACGCGCATACACTGTCGAGCACAGTTCTGGCACACTGCCAGCTACCCAGCTATCCAGACAGTCAGTCAGTCCGTCAGTCAAGCAGTAATGCAGCCAAACAGTCATTGAGGTAGACGGCAGCGTGCCAAGTAAGTTTCCTTCGCTTGTTCGCTGGCACATCGCGTGTTGCCAATTTGTCGACATTCATTGACGTCTCCTTTGGCGCATGTTAGCAGAAAGGCAAAGCAAAGCAAAGCAGCGTACAGCTGAGCAAAGGCTACACATACAAATATCTTTTGTTCACGCGTTGCACTCGCGGCTGTCGTCGCTGTTTGTTCTTAAACCGAATTTAGACGTAATTAAATGTGAATTGTTTATTTAAGGCGCACGTTCGCCTTAGCCATTCAACAACGTTCACCGCCAATCTGCCATTCACTCACAACAGTCAGCCAGCCACAAGTACAATTTCTATTCTACATTCGCCATTTGCCATCAGGCATTCAGTTCAATCAAGCGTATCCTTGTTATTATTGCAGCAGCAGTGCCTGGTCCGCCCGTCCTCATCCCCAATCCTCTGTTATTGTTGGCTTTGTTCAATCCAAGTTGCACAATGTTTCATGCGCCGTGCCATTCAAAACTTGGCAGCACCAACAACAACAACAAAGTCAACGACTGCGGCTGTCGCAGCAGTGGTGACGGTGGCGGCAGCATTTGTTTATGTTGCAAGTTGTTCTTGCGGGTGTTAGTCTAATATAAACTCGCGCTAGGCTATATACTGACGACCGACGACGGATTGTGGACGGTTTGACTCGATTTGCAGTTGGGCGCAGTTGGCTGCTCGGGCGTCTGCCGCTGGTCTGCTGGATCTGCCTGAGTTTGGCTGATTGACTTGTGAGCTATGTGCTGTGTGCAAGTTTTAGGCGGTGCAGCATTTATGGCTCGAGGCGAATTTTAAATTAAAACAGGTGTGTCAAATATAAACTGTTGGGATTTTCTAAGTTTGTCTAAGCAAGTCCTGCCGGAGAAACGGAGGTTGGCGGTGTTGGTATGTAAACAAGAAGCACTTTGATTGGTTTTAAGTGAAGTTGCCACGGAGTCCTCACGTTTCGTGTGGTCTACAATATAGTTTAAGGATTTTGCATGGGCTTGCCCAGCTACACATGTATGTAAAAGATTGCTTAATATTTCGATGGAGTTAAAACTATTGGAATAAATTTTTTTTCACAGTATAAAAAAGTAAGTTTAGGGGCCATTGTTCTCTATATATTACTCGTACTCTATGTAAGTAGAGGTTATCAGATGCATTGAATTGTTGATTTTGTCTGCGCGCTGTTGCTAATGTGCAACGGTCGCAAAGGAAGTGTCAAATTATTAAATTTTCTTGCATTTCGTTTTTCGAAGTGGCAGTTGAAAATAACTCCTTTTATGTTCAGGTTAAACGAACAAATGTCGCTAGAGCTTTAGTAGCAGTACTGTGTGTTTTTAGAACGTAGCACCTAATAGTATGTTGTCCGCGAAGATTAACGTAGTTATGGTCTGAGTCCCAAATAAAACTTATTTCTACTGCTCGGTCTAATGGTGAGGAGAAGCAAAAGGTATTTTCATCTCTCGGTTGGCCATTGACACTATGGAATGCGATGTTAATTATTACATTGTTTCTAAATATTCATCATTTCTAATCCTATTATCAATAAATTCAAGTTTGCCCATAAGCGATTATTTTCTTCCTTTAAAATTATAGTTCCGGCCGATTATTTCGCGGAATTACTTAAGCCAGACTTTTGGCCTAGCAATTGTATTGTGCATGAATATGATTACAAAGATCGGAATAAAGTACAACCTATTGTAGCTAATTTAGTTCCGGTACCAAAAAACGCAAAAAGTGCGTTAAAACAGAAAAAAAGTCATTAATTCTCAGCTCTCATCGTTTCAATACCAATGTGCAAAATGCGAATTTCATGAATGAATTAATTTTTACAAATCGCGCCACAAATTTTTCAGTGCGTAGGTCTAATCCGTATTCTACCCCTTAAGATAGAAATTCTTATGAAGACATCTTCATCGAATTCACCTAGTGGGAAAGCTTTTTGTTTTAGATAAATTGATTTTGGTAAACTTAACCAGTTTCTCTTAAATACTGATTGGTCGACTTTAAGTTCCATGGGTGATATCGATGAAGCTGTATAGTTGTTTAATAATACTTTACTAAAGTTTTTCAAAAAAGTACCTAAAGTTGAGGTTCTTCATGAATATAATAGACCAGCATGGTTTTCTCGCGGTTTAATGAGGTTAAAAAATCGTAAAAATATTCTTTTTAATAATAAACGTACCGGTTGGGCAGTTGATTATGCCAATTATACTGACTCGCGCTACAATTTTAATCACGCGAATAAATCTTACTATAATTCGTTAATTAATATAATTAACGTTAAATTCAATATTAAACGTGATCCTTAGTCGTTCTACAATTTTATTAATTCAAAACGCAGGTCTAATACTTTTCCCTCCACTATAAAGCTAGAAAATGATGAGGGATGTAATAATGCTATTATTTGCTAGCTTCTTCCAAAATAACTACAGTGATAGTTATGTATCACGTAGTTTCTATTCCGACCCAAGGACAGAGGCCTCTTACCCGATCAATTAACTAGTTATGGATGAAAAATGCTGCTGTCTTATTTATTATTTATTGAACCACTTTTTTATGTTGTCCCTGAGAGTATTCCTGCATGCGTTTCAAAGTCTTGAGCTAGCGCTCTACTTCTTTCTCTGTGTAAGTTATTTAATTTATCGCTTTTTGCCACTCAATAGCTATGCGCAATACCAATGTTGCTGGAACATATAATTACTTATCAGCTTCAGCATTATATTATTCCGAATTTGAGTATTTATTAACATGGCTTCTCTAAAAAACGATCAACAGTTACAAATCTTCTGGAGTTCATCTCATTTGTTTCCAGTGGATTTGCTCGTTATTGTCAGTCAGATGTTATTTATACTGATTTCAGTAAAGCATTTGATAGTGTTTGCCATTCGTTGCTTCTTACTCAGTTAGATAGATTTGGCTTTTCGCCTAAACTTGTGGATATTATGTTATGTGAATTGATAACAATTTAAGACCTAGGTCCCAAAAAGTTATATTTAATGGCTGTGTTTCCAAAAAAATTAATGTCCTTACTGGTGTCCCACAAGATAGCCACTTAGGTACTTTGCTCTTTAACATTTTCATAAATGACCATCCATAGGCTATTAAGCATTCTCATGTGCTTATGTTTGCTGATGATGTAAAACTATGTTTTACTCTTGATTCTCTTCATCATCAAAATCTTCTTTAAGAAGATCTCGATCAACTTTCCAAGTAGTGTTGTGATAATTTTCTTTATCTAAGTTGTGAAGAATATAAAATAATGTCTTTTTCACGAAGTAAACCCATGTTTTCTTCCAACTTCATAAATGGTTCTACTTTAGCACGTATTTGTGAATTTAACGACTTAGGTGTTTTGATGAGCCACAAACTTAACTTTATTTCGCACATTCTCATTACTACCAATAAGAGATGGTCTAACGGATTTAATAATCCTTATACCACCCAGTTGCTATTTACTTTTTGGTTCGTCCGATTTTAGAATATGCTTCATGTATTTGGAATCCTCAACCTACAACAGATTCTGACGGTATTGAATGTGTCCAAAAACAATTTCTGCTTTTTGCGTTGCGTGGATTATACTGGAATGGTGTTTTTCGTTTCCATTCATACCATTGCCGCTTTAAATTGATTTATCTTCCTACCTTAGCTAGTCGGAGATCCGTGTTAGGTATTCTTATTCTTCATAACTTGATAAACGGCAATGTCAATTCTCCTAATCTCCTCGTGAAAATAAATTTTTTTGCCTTCGCATTCAACAAGATATTATTTGCTCTTTAGACTAAACACTGCACGATCATCTTTCTTTCAGTATGATTCCTTTTATGTTGTGTGTTGTGCTTATAACTCTAAGTATCATTTATTTTCTAACATAGCCTCTTCTCACTCTTTAAAATCGTTTCTTACTCGTAGATTTTATGGAATAAGATAGAATTAGATACATATTTTGATTTCTACTATATGTAGTTGTATTCATTTTTATTTAGTTTGTTTTACTTTATTAATTCGTTTTTTTTTAAGCAATAAGTAAAATTTGTCAAGTAGATAAAGTAGCTGTTGACCATTAGGTCGTAGCTGTGGAACAGACACTAGGTCTGGTTTCGTATGTCCTCTTGTATGGTAGTGCGCTACCACAACGTCTGCGAAACAAAACAAAAATTCAGATATAACTAGGCTGCCCCTATGCGGTAACTAAATTCTATCTGTTTTACCATTGGCTTCTAGAGGACTTTGAGATGCTTCCGATTAGGTGTACATAGAGTAGTCTGTTGTGCAGAAAAACTTCTGGAAGTAATTCTTGTAGATATTTCTTCTTTCTTTTCTAGGAGTAGGGCGCTCCAGGTGGCAGAATTTTTAATTGTAATTCACCCAGTTGATGTGTATAAGTGTTTAAGTAGATTTCACAATCTCTACATCTCTAAGCCTATTAGAAGTGATAAGAACTTAATGCAAGCCAACAAGCAGCCAGATAAATGTACAGCGTAGGTGCATTCTCTGCATAAGCGGATTGGGTGAAACATCCAAGGCAGCGTGCAGATTGCCTCAGTTGACGCGGATCAAATGAGAAGTAATTGCATTCGCTGCCACTTACTTGACCAATACCTCCAGCCGAATGCTTACTCACGGGTACGTACCTTTGCCTGCAGCGACAAACGCGCAAATACAAAGCAAACTGAGACTTGATTTATGACGTAGAAACTGAACTTTAATATATCAAACAATTAGCGACGTAGAGTAAACATGTGCACAGCACTTTGCGCTCAGTTATGGCTCATAAATTTATGTTGCGCACTTAATACGAAGCAGCAAACCCCACCCGAAGCCTACATGAAGCCAAAGCCGCTCAGCAGTTGCACCATATCAGTAAGGACAAACAATTTCCTGAATTATGTCCAGAGTGGTGGGACCATACACGACCCAATGGTGCTTACCACTTGCTGCAAGAATAATGTACATGCTATGGTAATGCTACATAAAAACTTAGTTTACGCTGCTGAAGTGCGAACATTAGCAATGCTCTGACAATGTAGCTTGGATAAAGTATGTAAGCCAAATAGAGGAGTTGCAAAGAACAACTAACTACCCCCTCGACTTGGCTAAGTCTCACAGCGTAATAAAGCGCACCCCATAAGTCCAAAAGCCAACAATTTGCAGCCTGCATTTGCTGTTGTTTTTAATATTACAGCAGCAATTGCAATAACGACAACCATAATAACAACAACTAAAAAAACAACAGCATGAAATGCATAAAATAAACAAAAATTGAAGTCAATATACAAATAAACATAACCGAACACAATACAACACAAGGACAAAAAGGATACGATACAGACTTATACTGCATCGCATACCACTTTATTCCCTTACCGCGCTGCCTCGAGCGATTTGTCACCATCGTTGCCTGCTCTCAACGCGTTTAACGCGCAGACACCTTTCGCTATGGTCGCTTAGCTGGGCCGAGCCTTGGGCCAAGTCCACAAAACCCAACTGCAAATTCGTTGCGGCGCAGTAGACTCCGGCACTTGCGCAGCCGATCAACACGTGCTGCCAGACAGGATATTATTTTTATCGTCAGTTGTCGTGCACTCAACTGTAAACGATAGCCCAGCCGAGCGTCGTTCGCTTGTGCTTTGGATTTATCATTAGAACGATCGCAGACATGGCTGTTGTTGTTGCTGCTGACAATGTACTCAGTTGTAATTTCTGAGATTATTATTGCGAAGCGAAATTAATTTTCAGTAGATTCATTAAAGCAGGCAGCCCAATCCCATTAATTCACACTAATTTCACGTCAGGAAGTTGCTTGGGCGTCGACTCTTTAATTTGTAATCGTGCAGGGTGATTCCCTGTCTTTAATTGAATTTCTGAGATACTGCAATTTATTAAAATTGAAACGGGTGCCACTGAAACTGTTGATGATTTTGCAGCTCGGTCTCAGTATTACAAATTGTATAAATATTCCCAACGTTTGCCCCGTTTTTTTAAGCTGGATACTTCTTGCTGAGGTATATAGAATTCAGTTAGGATTAGAGAAAATTTTTTTCTATTCTATTAAAACTCAAGTTTTAGCACTTATTGGAAAAAAAAAATATGAATGCACAGTTAAGATTTCTCATTTTCAAATGGTTTTGAATTTAATTATAACTTCAGTAACGAAACGCTGACCAAACTACAAGAACTCAAGTAAAAAGGTTAAATTGAGTACATACAATATAAATCTAATAAAATGCTATCTTTTTATGTTTTCGAAAATGTGAACTTGTTTTTGTTAATGTCGTCTGAGCGATATCTGAGAACATCGCAGGGTCCTTTATGTTAAGTCATCCATAAAATATATGACAATGTTAAAATATTCACAAAACAAAAATAAAAATGAAAATAAATAAAAATAGAATGGTCTACTTAACTAGGCTCTGTAGTTTCGCAAATAAAGCTTGCAAAATTATATTACATTAAAAGTATACCAGCTATTCCCTTCCATTCGATTTACGCATTTGCGAAGAATATTACTTCCTGTTACTTTATTTAAATGAAAGCCGCATCATTTATCAAAAAGTGCAAGAAACAAAGCCAAAATCAAAACAAAATGGGAATGTATAAAAGTGCAGACATGCCATTCTCATTATGCTAATGTTTTCCCCCCAGCAACAGGCAGAATAAACCACAGACAGTTTTATATTTAATACGAAAGTGAAAAATGATTTGGAATGGATTACAAGGTAAGCATACTTTTCAACGCAGGAACCTTCAACGTCTATTTGGCGCGCAGTGCATGCAAAGCTGAGCGTCAAATAGAATTTTGTACTGCGGCACAAAAGACTGCAGCGGCAAAAGAGAAACGAAAAAATAAAAATTTCACAAGGCTAACAGAATAACTGAAGAGGAAGTAGATGATGAGGGGCGAAAAATCATTTCTGCACAATCACTTACATCATTAAAATGACGCGCAAATGAAAATACGCTGAGACCGAAACGGAGCATATTTTTGTTGTCTGCAAATTTGAAACTGAAACAGTAGCAACAGCAACAACAGCAGCAATAGCAGCAGCCACATCATTCATCAAGGATTTAGTTAAACGCGCGAGCTTCGAAAATGTCGACAGGAAGCGTAGCTAAATCAGCTGGGACGCAGGCGGCAGCCCTGGTGCAGGGCATTGAAGTGATACAACAGTCTAGACTCAACCAAACGAACAAAACGTAAACGAAAACGCAAACGCAAACTCAACCTAAACGACCATTCATCATCATTCGTCCTGGATTATGCTTTTTAAACATACGATTGTTGTCAACACTGTCAGCAGTGGTCCCTGTTCCCGTTCCCGTCCCCACCATAGTCGTCACCCACAACGGCTTCCGCATGAGCATGTCGAGCTTAGCAGCAGCCGCATCAACATCAACCATCAGCAGCAGCAGCATCAGCATATGCATCAGTGTAGCCGTGACGTCCGCTGACTGAGCCATTGGAATATTGGCTCCTGGCTACTGACTTCTGGCTGCTGGCTGCTGGCGACTGCAAGTATTTGTCTAGTGTGCCCAGTTGCTCAAAGTTGATTGTGGCATGTTTTTGGTATGATTTTCGGTTGTGCCTGCGTCAGGATTGCACACAGGATGCGTTGTCAGCAGTGCGCTTAGCGACGGACGTCCAGCCATCTGCATGCATGCTCTCGGACTCGCACTCTCGCACAGACGCTCGCACTCCTCCTCTCCTCTCGACATTTGAGAAAAGCTGATTTCAGTGTTTGCATTGAATTAGTCTGTGTACGATAAGAGCCACTGCCGGGCGCCCAGGCGGGCGGGTCGGTGGACGGAATATTGCGGGGCCCATGCATAAATCAATCATATTTAGCGTTGAATTTGCGAACCACTGTTGACATACTCTCAATGTAAGCCCGACTTCTTGTAGTCGTGCGGGGGCGAGCTGCTTTATTGATGAGTTCTGGTCGGTTAAGCTGCTGACGCTTCCCATGTTTGCGCATGGGATTGAAAGCTTCAATGAGTTATGTATGTATGTGCTAAACAACTACAAAAAATTTATTGAGAATGCATTCTGTTTTGCAATAAAAATGGGCAAAAAAGCCAACTTTCTTTCAAATAAATGTTAAATTTATTAAACAGAAGTGAAGAAAGAAACAAAGGACCTTACCTTCAAATCACTGTACTGCATGGGTGCGTATGCTGTTCAACATTTACTCAGTAATTGCATCTGTTTTGGAGGTAAAATATAAACTTAAGCTCAAATTGAAAGTCTGACACAACCACCTGAACTCAAGTGACGCTGCATATGGCAAATTTTTCTCTTCATATACAGTAGTTCCCGCTTATAAGCGTCGTC
>JBAMBQ010003003.1:0-24531 GCA_037044495.1 Stegana nigrithorax | reverse complement strand
AGTGTGCCCAGTCGCTGCCGTGCCTGCCGCAATTGCAGTCGACGTGCCTCGACCACGCCCCTCTCGAGTGGACAAATGGATCGCTCGGCTTCGCGCGATAGCGTCAAAAGTGCCTTCCAGCAGGGGAACCTAAGCAGCTCGATGGCCATATGCATATCGAACACTGCCATCCAGCAGCAACTACACCAGCAGCAGCAGCAGCAGCAGCCGCACCAGCAGCAACATCACCAGCAGCACCAACATCAGCCGCCGCATCACCTGCAGTTCGCCTACTATCAGCAGCAGCCCGTGCCGCCCGTGCTCATCACATCCTCGCCCACGAACGGGTCGCGCATCATACGCCAGAGCTCGCAGCCGGAGTCCAGCACCAGCGCGGTCTGCTGCGGCCCGCACAGCTCCTGCGGCCACTCGCACACGGTGCCCAACGTATCGCTGAAGCAGCTGCGCGACAACACGACCGACGGCATCGCGGGCATAGCAGCCGATTCGCTGCGCATCAACGGCGGCATGCGGCCATTCAAGCAGGTGAGTGACCACTTGAATCCCTTTCATATTATGCGAGAAGGCACAATGCTCCTTCGTATAATCGCCACATCTTCACTACTTTCGCATCTACTCGCTCTCGTAACTCACATCGCTTCAATATTTACGTTTTATTTATGAACATATGTACATCAGTAGCTACTTCAGAGTTCACTGCAATAGCAACATCTATCATCCGGTTACAATTATCGTACACCTCCCCTCTTTGGTCACTTACTCTACTGAGAACTGTAAAGTTGTAAAGTCTTTGTTGGCATATAGATACAACTCTCTTGTAGATCCTGCTCCTCATGAACATGTGTGTAGTTTGATTATGGTAAGCACAAGTCCCTGTAGAGAATCGACGCCCATGCAGCTGCCCAGACAAGCTTTCTCTTTTTCTCCCTCCTCCTCTCTCTTTATCTATCTCTCTGTTTCCCTATCCAACTGAGTTTTTTTTATTTTTTAAAGAATGTTACGATTGTTCAATAGTTTGTTTGAGAAGCTGTAGGAAAGCTGTCAAATCTTGCCATGAATTACGCTTCGAAGAGGTTTGAGTGTCATCGCAGGCAGTTTCCGCATTTCGTTAGCCACAAAGCCGGTGCCAATTGCTGTACTGCAACAGCAGCAGCAAACCTTGTTACACGTTTGTTTATTCATTTGTGGTTAAGTGCAGCCGCAGGATTGTGACTCGCATTAATAATGTGGTGAGTGCCAGATTAGAGTGCACAGGCAGTGGCTGGCAAGTGGGTTACGCTGGGTCACAGCACAGCACAGTGAGGACACACCGATGCAATGTGAGCACAGTGCCGCGCAGGCTTTGTGACATTGCAATGAACCGACTACAGTTCGCTTGCCACCAGCCAGGTGCCGAGTTAAGGGCTCAAGGTTGTGCTTCTTGTTGTGCCTTTCTGCTGCACAAATAACTTTCATTTTGTTTTTTCTTCCATTTGGCTGAGCGGTTGAATCGGACTTTGCTTGTTTGGTTGCTTGGCTATTTGTTTGTTTGCTTGTTTGAGTCGAGACAGGAAAGCCAAATGGCTAAAAGCCGAACGTTGTCTGCTTTTGGGATCGCTCCGTACTCTACCTTCCTATGGCCCGTCCCATCTATAGTCTCGTTTGGTATGGTTTGGTTTGGTTTGGTTTGGTTCGTTCAATAGTTTCATGCAGTTCACACTTGAGTTCAGTTGACCGCAGCGACACACTCAGTCAGACACACACACACACATACACACTTACACATACACACAGAGACAGAGACTGAGACGACATACACATATTGGAAATCAATTGGGATTTTGAATAGCATTAGCACACTTGGCAAGTGCAGCACTTCCCGCTCAACAGTCGCCGAACTCTCCCGAAATAGCCTTTTACGTTTAGTGCAGCTTTTCGTTTGGCTTTATCTGTCAGTACATGCTTAGTTCCCTTGTTGCTCTGCGGGTTGAAAAATTTTAGTATTTTCTGTTTTTTTTTTAAGGGCTGTGGGTTTATTGATTAAAATTATTGTGTACGGGTAGCTGATCACACACCCACCCACCCATACACACACACACACACACACACACACACACATAGACATGGTCTAGCATACGCCCTACATCAAATTTTTACACAACAACGCACAAAAACCTTTGCCGTGCCGCTCAAATGAGTGCCTATGCTATGAGTGGCTTTCCTTCTCTGGGTCAGTTTGTAGTTTTTCAGTGGAGTGTTTTCAGTTTTCAACTCTTCCACTCTTAGTTTGGTCTTATCAGCTCTGCGCTCTTTGCCTTGTCCCACTGATGTGTGCTATGCTAATATATTTTTATGCTAGACTACATCGCTCCTGTTGCTCATATAATGCGGCTATGCACAAGTAATGCGGCTATGAGGGAGCAACATCGTATTACTATTCAGCGTAAAATCGTAAATTAATATTAATACAATATTAATTTTAATAGCATCGAGCATAAATGCAAATTCCTTTGTTGACCTTTTCATAATATATGTTGGAAATTTGGCAGAAAACTCATTTGGATTTAAAAAGGGCTTTGCCGTTAAATACTTGTGCGGATGTGCCTACCGAAAGAAATCATCAAATATGTATATATGATCTCTGTATTAGAGTCTCTTGGCCGTGAAAGCGCTGACCACTGATTCGAAAAAAAGGCCGTTTAGTTTGTTTGGAATTCTGAGAATCGGTTTTTGAAATTCATACTGCGTTCGCATACGGAATTGGGACGTTGTGGATGGCAAATAGTTTGAGAAGCTTGCCATGCATGCAAAACAAAATATATTATATAGATATAATATTCTCTATTGTCTATGGTATTTTCTAGGGTAGCCGCTTTAAATCAATCGTGCAAACCCAATCATATTCACTTAAGCTGATGTGATTTTCAGCTTCAACTGTTTTCAATCTCGACATTGTCGTTGTTATAAAAAAAAATGAATAAATCTTTTGCTCTTATCGTTGGTACTTAATCTTAAATATGTAATATACGAATAGTCTTTGAGCTGTTACCATTTTGTTATTGTGTTTGTTGTTGTTGCTGTTGTTGTGGGCATTTTACTCATTGACCCATATGACAGAATGCTGCCATGTCGCTTGGTTTTTTGTTTTGGTCCTGACTGACATTGCTGCCCCGTCCGTCGTCACCAGAGCATATTCAGCATGTTTTACTTTTGTCCTGTGTGTTACTGTTTGGGTGTCTGTGATTTGGTTTTGGTTTTAGTTTTGGTTCTGATGTTCTTCGAATGTGACCTTCTCATGATTGATGATTATTTTCACTATTTGACATTTACTTTTTGTGCATATTTGTTGTTCTTGCTGTTGTTATTATTATTATTATAATTTTTTTTTTTATTGTTCTTGTTGTTTTAGTCGTTTCTTCTGCTTGCCAGTAAAATGTCAAAATCTAAATAGATAGATTTATAATTTGCTTACGTACGAATTTCGTGTTTGCAAGACGCTCCTCTACATGACTGCGACAAATCGTGGCTCAACACAAAAAACAAAAACCCACAAAAGTAAAAAAAAGGAAATGACGTTCAATTAGTTGCTTCTCTCTCTCTCTCTCTCTCTCTCTCCCCCTCTCTTTCCCTCCGTCCGTTGTCAGCGGGGTGGAGCTTTGTTGCTCGCCGTTCGTTTGTTGGTTGTATACAAATCCGTAATAAACTGACTTAGTTTTTAAATGTCATCTGCCTGGGTCGGCAAACCGTAAACAGCGACACAATAAAAGCTTTGCTAGATTAACACATCGTCGGCGTATTAAGCTTTTTATTTAATAAAAGCTTTGGCTTAGCTGCTCAAAACAAAATGAAGTTTACATACTTTTTTGACTTTTAGCGTATGCAGCTTTACGCCATGCACCCATACACGCACAGGCCACACACACGTGCAGTTGTTGGGCGCACATTTGTTTCCCAATCTGCATTGAAATGTGCCTTGACTAAACTTTTTAGCTTTGACTTCTTGCTTCCCGGTGCTGAGCATCGACCCTAAGCAAATCAATTTTGACGATGTCGTCCATTGCTTTGCTTATGGGAGCTTTGCACATTACTTCGGCCTTAATAACCTAATAATGTATGAAAATGCGACTTCGTGTAATTTTCTATTTTGCTTGAAAATTTGGAGAATTTACATTCGTTAATTTGTCTACTTGTGTACTACTGTGCAAATCGCATATATTCGCCTGGGTGTTAATAACTTATTGGACCTATATAAATAAAATAAATATAAATAAATATATCAATATTTGGTATCAATATAGATTCGCATATTTGTACAATGTTTCTACAGTTTTTAGTATCAACTAAATAGCGTCGTCAGAAACATAAAATATTTTTGTCTTTTGCCTTTAAAATGGTACGATATTTGATATCAAATTGGTATTTATTTAATTGAAAATAAAAGCTAAAACTATCTCAATTTGTCCTTACTCGCCAATGACTATTTCACGTAAAATTATCGATTGACATAAATTGAATATTGAAATGTTTTCGATGGTGGCTATGACAGCGACACTCACCACCAACTTTTTGTAAAGTTTATGTGTTAGAGCTTTTTTTCGACGCCTTCAAACTTTCGGCGGATTAAGCAAAGTGCTTTATTTGATTTGCAATTGACAAAAGCCGCAAAGTAGAATGTTCGGCCGTCGAGCGGGCGCGCAGGAAAGTGCGCCAGCAGGAAATGCTTTAGGTAATGAAAATCAAATTAAGTGCATTTTTGGACTTTTTCTTTAACTTTGGCCTTCTATTCTATATTCAAATATTTGCAAGACCTTTTTTGGTGTTTGCTATTTTCCGGTCGTGTTTAAGATTTTCGTTTTTTTTTTTCGTTTGTATGATTTGATTTTATTAAATATTTATAAGTATATTATTCAAACTTACTTTAAAGAAGGTATTCCTCGTTTGCGTTAAGCTTTTTTTTTATTCTGGTGCTTTTAATTTGAGTTTTCACTTTCTTTTTGGGTTTTTATTTGGGATATTTTCAAGTTTTTAAAGACGGCTTAGAGTTGCCTTAAGTTTTTTTTTTTTTTTTTTTGTTCAGTTGTGTGCTTTTACTATATGCTTTTTAGAATTTGTTTTATCTATTTTTGTTTCACGGTATTTAGAGATTTTTTGATAATATTCTTTAAAGAAGTTATTTTAACTTGCTTTAATAAGGATTTTTCTCAACTGTTTGTTTAATTCGGAATTTGTGTTAAAAATGTGTGTTATGTAAAGTATTATTTTTCTTCATTAATGAAAAATATCATTTACAAGTAGCCTTTGAATTTAGGTTCAAAGAAATCTCAGCCATTTCGTTGTTGTTCAATTTGCATTTTTAATTTATTTTATTTAGTTTAAAAATATTTATTATTTTAACTTTTTCTTCTTTTAAGGTTTTTATTTGAAATATTTAAAAATAAAGAAATTCTTGATGAAGGTTTCAGTTTCTTGAGCCAATTTGCAATTTAATGGAAAACTTGTTTTTATGAAATAATTTTCTCATGCACTTTCACAGAACGAATGAAAACTACTAAATTTTAAGCTGATTCTTGTTAGAATTTTAAAAATCACAGCTTACTTGCCTAAAATTTTTGCAACGTAATTCCGAAATCAGATTCTCTGCATAGTTGCATTGAAGAGTACACAATTTCCCCCTTATCTCTCTCTGCTTTATTTATGTGAATGCTTTATCTTTGTATACACGAGTATATGTGTGTGTGTGTGTATAGTCATGTATCTTTGTGAGCTATCTGTCTGCATGTGTGTATTTGTGTACCTTTTTCTGTTGACTTTTGTCGCTGTCCTCTATGTTACCGTATGTACATATGCCTGCCTCTCTGCTGCTACACAATTAGTCCAAATGTTAACCTATCCCCAAACCTTGCCGGCGTCTCGTGATAATCTGCACAGAGTGTCACAATAATATTTGCCCATTGTACAAATGTACATACATATATACATACTTATGTATCTATGTCTCTGTCTCCCTTTCTTTTACGTTCGCTGTTGGTGTGTGCACGTATATGTGTTTGTGACTGTCCCATTTGCTACTTTGTAGACATAAACACGCCATACCCATGCCACGCTGCAATCCTGTCTGGGCAGTGCATAGTCAGTCGTCTTGCATTTTAACATAACGTAAGGCAGCGTCTTTCATTTCATATCATAATGTTGTTGTTGTTTTTTTTGTTTATTTGTTTGTTATTTACTTTTTTTGTTTTGATATTTTTTCTGTGTTTTGGCCATTTCAATTGGACTTGGTATGCAAGCATTTAAATGTCATATTTCCATTTGGCTCTGAGGCTCTGCCATTCATCGTCTCATCCACATTCACATTCGCATCCATATTCGCATACGCATACGTATGTATACGCCTCCACACGTTCATTCATTGATTAGCCAGCATTTGTTGTTCGACACGTAATGCCATAAGTACATCCTCGTATTTATTTTAATTGAATATTATTACGTTATATGGCATATGGTATACAAGATTAATGTACAGTATGTTTATGTATTAGCTATAAGTCTATGTAAGTATTTACTTGTTTTTGTTTACCGCCTCTACTTATGTCTTTTATCCCATTGGGTCTTAGTATGTACTTAATCCTATTGTTATGATGTATGGCATATGTACACACTTCACTTTCTAATGCATTCAGTGCCAGCGCGAGGGCAAACTACTCATCTACATATGTTATGTAGGACGTGTACGCGCTGTGGAAATTAACTAACAAGAGCTGAGTGCTGAATTGCTTTTGATGAGTCCACTCATTCGTTGAATTGTCAGCTTTTATTCGACAACGACCATGTCAGTCACTCGAGTTTGCCCATAGTAATTATGCGCATGGTGGATTATTCCTAAGTCAGCCATAAGGTTGACATGACGCATAGCGAGCGACATGCAAATTTTAGTCATAGACAGGCGATATATTGCACTAAAGCAAAAAAGATTTAATTCTCGCTCACAATAGCAGAAATCGCTGTGTGAGCTGTCAGAATCTGAAAAGTTAAATTATAATTAACGCAACTGCATTCGAGTTTGTCAATCTGCTAAAGTAATTGCATCCAAAAGCTGTCCCAATTATGTCTGAGCTGCCAACAAGTTCATTAAGGCATGCAAACAATATGCATATGAGCTCAATATAAATTAGGTTTAATTTCAATTAACGTTTAGTCTCTGATGCTTTTCGAGCAAGCAACTTTGATATCAGCATATCATACATGTCAGCTGCCAGCCTGCTTATTGCAACTAATTCTCGATGCAAAGTAATTGCTTCATTCACAACAGGTTAGGAGGGACACAGCTTTGTTAATTTCCGCAACGTGCGTTTGGCCCCCTCCTGCCTCCTACTCAGAAAATTCCTGATTTAGGTGCCACCGAATTAATTGGTTTGATGCATTACATTGAGTTCAATTCACTCAGCGCCTGTATATGCGTACATCAAAGAAACCAAAGCCATTAACCCTTACGTAGCTAATCGCTTAACAAATTAATTAACTAATCTATAGTGTACTAAAACAAAAAAAAAATCCAAATTAAAAATAAACAATAAAAAAAAAAAAAATAGAAATAAAAACAAAACACTAACTTTCTACTAATCACACGCATTGAAATCAACTTTTCTCCAGGGCGTACTTCTAATGCCTCGCACTTTGTCCGAGAGCCGTAAATTGCGACTTAGAAGAGCCTTCACAGAGGCCACTAACGAAACGCTACATTGCTCCAAAATGGTATTTAAAATAGTTTATTATCAAATGCATAACTGTGTATAATTCCATTAATACTTCCCCAAACCGATTAGAAATATTCGTATAATACGTACAACTTACATATATGAATCCATTTATGGCACCTCAGTTCCAAACCAAAATAAAAACCAAACAAATGAATGCAAGCAAATAAAAATAACAATACAAAAAAAAAAAAACGCAATTTTTTAGAAAAAAATAAAATGCATTTTCGTTTACGGGCCAGCAACTACTTCTGCATTTTGTTCATCTTCTGGTTATGCTAGTACCAAAGAATTTCTGCACCAAAAAAATTAAAAAAAAAAAAAAAAGAAAAAAAATCATACTAAAACGTAAACCGCATCCCAATCCACCTTTGTAAAAGCATCTTGCTAGTATTGTTGTTATTGTTTTTGCTTTCTTCCTCTTCTTTTTGCTATTACCAAATACTAAATGCGAATTGAAAAAAAGCCAAGCACATGCCCATGCCCGTAACACCCACCGCCGTGTGCAGCGTTGCACGTTTTATGACTGAAGTGCATTTGAGAGTAGCCAAAATCGCTTTAGGCCAGCTAGCGCCTGTTCGCCGCTAGTCTGTAGTCTGTAGTCGGTACTCAGTAGTTTGTAGTCGGTAGTCGTTAGTCGATTTACCTGCTAGTTGTAGCTGTGGCTGTTTATGCTGTTGTTGTAGTTGTTGTTGTGCTCTATGCTGTTCCTATTGGTTTCGTCTAAAAGGCGCAGCATACACCATTTTCAGTTTTATTTTTTTTATTTATATATATTTTTTTTATTTGTAGTCGTTGGCATTTATTTGCTTTGCATTGTTTTGTTGCTTTGTTTTACATATTTTTTGTTATATCTTTTATTTTATTTTATTGTATTTTCGTATATTTTTTTTTTACATTTGGCTGTTGTTGTTTATTTATATTGCGCACTTATCGCTTGGTAAAATAATTTGTGCTCGCTGTACTTAGGTTTCCATGTTCGATATTCGATTTTCGTTGCCTTTTTTGTGTTTATATTTTGTTTTGTTTGGTTTTTTTTTCTTTTTTTTTTTGGTTTTATTTAATTTTGCCTTGCGCTGCACCACTTAGAATGCCGCGATTCACGACACATCAAATGTCGCACCGGCATTGTTGAACTTATGCTTATTGCCAAGGTCATCATCACTATTTATTTTTATGTATTTATTTAAAATAAAAAAAATCAATATGTTGATGTAGAGTTTTAACGCATGCGGCTAGCTGCTGTTTTAAAGATGTTTTCATCGGCACAGATGACTTCTTATATTCAGATGCCCATAGTTAAAAACAAAAACAAACTATAATACTATTTAGTAACAAATTAAATGATTTAAAATTTTTCACCCACACTATGAACGCCAATGCCGCACAATTTTAGTAAATTTGCTATATAGCCCTGCTTTAGGTACATTTCATTAGTTTTTGAAGAATGAATAGACGATGCAATAGACGCATTTGCTTTTCTCAAACTGCGAATACCACGAAATACTGTTTTAAACACCCAACTGCATCTGTTTGCAATTCACTGAGTTGAAAATATTTTTGCAGAATTCCATGCACTGCAGCAATAAACGGAATTCCAAGTCAATTATATGTAAATGAATAAAATACTGAATTCTGCGAAAATGAAGTACTTGCATTTTACAAAGAAAAAAAATTTGAGACATAAAAAAAAATCACAAAAAACGCAATAAATGAAAAAATTTAAATTTTAAACAGCAACTAAAAGAAGCGAAGTGAAATGACAAATGAAATGCAAATATGTCACAGTGCCCACTTAAAGAATTCCTTAAGCATGAAAGTTCCACAGCACCAACTCCCCTTCGCACACTCGCACACAATTTCTTTGTTACCCATTGCACATGTTGTACGAGTAGCCATACAATTTATACTATATCTGCATATATGTACATATGTGTGAACTATCTAATAAAAATATATAATTTCATATTTATTAATTGAAGCCGAACTAATGTAAGTATGCTAATAAATAAACATATATTGAAAATTATTGCTACTGATTATATGAAATTTATTGAATAACTGTTGCTTTAAATTTAATTAATTAAAGTCAAAAAAGAGTGAGAAAAATAAAATTAAAAACCGTCACCAATTTCCCGATATTATACGCCTATGAGGTATATGCGTGTGCGTAATATTAATTACATTTGTATGAGTATGCGCTTAAGTGTAGCAACTGCGTATACGTAATATTAATTGCAATTAAGCAAGTAATGCCAATAAAACAGCAATAAGTTAGGGTATTTCCTTGAATAAATAACAAAAAATGCAAAATTTTATGTGGACATTTTTATTACAACGCAATGAATTTTCTTTCATTTTCATTTTCAATTTGACTTTATTATGGTGTGAGATTCGAGTTAATAAGCGGCATGAGCAGTAACGCGCGCATCTATGCATATGCTATGCTAGTGTGTGAAAGAGACAATACAGCGTGCACGGCACAAACTTATATTGTGTATGTTGTGTATGAATGTAAGTCTGTTGTCTTCGTTTAAACACATTTCCTTCATTGGTTTTTCTTTTTTTGTTTTTTGTTATGTGTTTGTTTTTTTAATTGCCGAAATCAAACAATCGTTTACTCTATAAACAGTCGGAAAGCGCGCATCAACACTTTACAGTGGGCACCTATGCTTTGTATGAGTGCTCTAAACTACACATATGTAGTTATAAGAAAAAAATAAAAAGTGTAGTTTTCTGTTTCTTCGGAAAGAAAAAACACATAAAAATCTGTTTAAGAAGAAATCGCTAAAGGGAACTGCGAATTATATAATCCTATCTACTGTTATACTAAAGCGCATACCCACTTTTACAAAATGTTATCAATTTTTATGGTATAAACATATAAAAAAATAACATAAAAAATGATCTCCTTAATTTTATGTTCATATGTGCGAGATATTATTTATATAAAATTTCTTTGTACTATAAATGCTGATTGCTGTTTTATTAGCAACTTAACCACTGTGCAATGTGAAATCAAACAGGAAGTAACATTGCCAAATGTATGCATGCGCGAAGGCGTGAGTGTGAGCGAGACGGCTCGTACGCGCCGACCACAACGTGGGCATTGTCAAGCCAATCATATCTGTGCAGATAGGCAGATAAATTTCGCATGGGTGCTGATCACTCGTTTTCGCATTCGCGCTCCCGCTCGCGCACGCACACACGGGCCTATGCCGTCATCCATCGCCTGCCATTGCTCTTTCGCGAATGCTGTGCTCTTTGTTGGTTTCACGACCTGTTAAGTGATGTACACAACTGGCGATCAATCGATCGATATGCGTTTTCGCTTTCGCTGTGGCCAACTCAGCCAACTCGGCCAAGTCGGCCGTTTCTGCCGCTCGCCGTTTGTTTCGTCTGATTTTGTGTTGCCGAAAAGGCTTTCCATGCTATTTCGCTGGGCATTTGACTGCCGCACGGCAACGGTTTTCGACATTTTTGTGCGATTTTGATGTGATTTGTTTGTGCTGCTGCTGCTGGAGCTTCCCTAGCTGCTGCTGCTGCTGCTGCTGCTGGTGTAGCTGTCAGTGCGAGGACGTACGTTTGCCTGTGATTTGTTTTTGTTGTACGTGGAAATCGATTTCTGTTTGTTTTATGGTTCCGTTGCGAAACGATATATAGCCAATGATAATATAAATAAATAAATGCCATATCTGCAATCAATGAAAACCGATGAAAAGCAGCTGGCAAGCAGCAACGTGCGCATGCAGGAAAAGTGAATATCGCGTGTGTCTATTTTTTGTGCTTTTGTATTTTCGATTTGTTATTGTTTTTGCGGTGAAATTGATTAAGCTGATTTCTTTTTTTTTTTTCTGTTTTTTTTTTTTTTTTTTTGTTTGCTTGGATGATTTTAAAAAGTGTTAACAAAAGAGGCGCACAAATGCAGCACCATTGGTTACACGAACCACGACAACAACCATAAATACCAAAACATTGCCAACGGACAACAAAATTAATTGAAAAACAAGAAAAAAAAAAAACACAAACACAAATACATAATGTGTACAAAGCGCGTGCCACGTACTTCTTTGCCTGCTGCAGGTATAACCACGTTGAGCGATATTTTAGAAAGGCTGCCGCCGCCACAAGAGACGACGCCAGTGGCCACAAACAACTTTCCATACGATGCACGCAACATTGAGCGACGTCACTCACTTTGGCCCGAAACGTTGCGTAGAACGCGCCAACTATCATTTGCCAATGAGCGTCCCGAATTGGTAAGCCCCAAATGAAAATGACACAACCTACTTAAAAATACACGTATAAGCAACAATCATGCAATCACACATACATATGCATGCATGTGTGTGAGCTAAGTGGGTTCAATAATAACCAGAGGGCAAAAATCAGCCAAGGGGGAAGAAAACCATAAACGATGACGTTTCACTGCTGTCCGTTGTCCACGTGCTGCGCATTTGCTTCGGATTATCTCTTAATTTCTGCTTTGTTTTTTTTTTCCTTTTCTTTTCTTTGCTCATCGTTGCAGCAAAAAAAAAAAAATAATATATACTTGTAAAAAATTTATAAAATCGGAAATAAAAATAATCCGAAATAAATGTTGTAGGCGCTGTGGAAAAGTCTATGCGGCTGCTACAGTATTTCTCTTCTTTTTTTTTTTTTTTTTGTTTTTTCTTCTCGTATGTGGCCACTGGCAAATGTGAATGAAAATAAATCGCTGGGCGCACAGTAACGGAGCCGCAAGGGGATATGCAGACGGGGTAGCAGGTGCGCTGCCTTTGCCCTTGCTGGGCACATAATGACGTCGTGTGCTAATGGCTTCACTGGACAATGCTATTGACCCAAATCAGTTTATTGTACCCATATACGTTTGATTAATACTTTATGAGCTACTTGACAATCCGTAAATGTTTTTGTACTAATTATCATTTGTCATTTTGCTCCTGGCTAATGTTAAATAGGCTTTGAGAAATTCCTGTTTTGATTAACTGCACCTTTCAGCATATGCAAAGTGTGTGTGTGTGTGTGTTTGTGTGTTTGTGTGTGTGCGTCTCGGATATTGAAAACGTGAGCTTAGCAACTTTACAGTTAGTTGAAAAAGCTGCTTTCCTTAATTGACTCAACGTGTTCGCTCAAATTTGGCAAAAAACTAATAACAAAAAAAACAAAAAACAAATGAAAAATAAAACAAAATTAAATTGAAATTCCCCACATTATGTGAACAATAAAACAAATTTACAACATGTGCAGAACATTTAACATTTGTCCCATGCCGTGTAATTTTCGAGATTATGCTTAATGTTTCATATGTCATATACCCAAATCCCATTCTGACTACGCATATGCCTTTCATATACAAAGGAAAAAACGAAATATATAAAAAAAAAAAACAGCAAAACAACGAAATGGCATCAGCACAGAAAACAGAAACAAAAACAAAACCAAATGAAAATAAATATATGGGGAAAAAAGTGAGATTTAATGAAATAAAATAAATTAGAGATTAAAATCGACAACACAAAACATTTAAACAGTTTTTGTTGTAATTGTTGTTGTAAATGTTATTAGCAACTGTGACAAGTGTTCCACACTTCTGCCAGCCATAAATTTCTCTTTCCGTTCTTACTCATATATGCTGTCCAACTGCAACTTTTTTTTCACTTCTGTTTGGTTTTGTTTTGTTTTTTGTTTTTTTTTTTGTTTTGTTGTGTTGTGTTGTGTTGTTCTTTTTTTCCTCGTTTTGTATTTTGTTTTTTTGGAAAATTACATTTTGCAGCCCATACATTGGCCGGCGGCAGTTCATTTTCTTGGAGGTGATTATTATGTGTAAATTGTGCGCATAAAAATAACAATTTACTCTGCGTGTGCGTGTGGGCAACATTTTTTATTTTTCCGGATTTTTTGTTGTTATTTTTTCTTTTTTTTTTCTTTTTTTTTTTTGTTTCTGTTGCTGTTTTTGTTTTAAGTTTTACTGTTTGTGTTGTTAGTTTAGTTTCAAAAAAGTTTTGCCATGTTTGTGTTAACGCACAACTTAATAAATATCCACTAATAATTCTTAAAGAACCAAATTAAAAATACAAGTGATACATCAACTGTAACAAGGCATACTTGTCGCATTAACGTTGGGGTGCCCCCATCGCAAATGTGGGCATTTCTTACAAGAATTTTTAATTAAAGTTGTATAAATATTTATTTGAGTTCGTAACAAAGTTTGCACTTTGGTAAATATGACAATGGCGAGGCCACAAAATGTTTTTATTTACCTCGACGGGGTCGGCTTTAGCGGTTATGTTATTATTCATGGCGGAAGTTTTAGTTAGCTACATATACATATATGTAAATGTAAATGTTCACACAAATGGAAATATGCTCTTGCAAGTAAATGTGCTCAAATGCACAAATTTGTCTCGATATTATTGTAGGAGTATGTACTTTGCTGTACGAGTTCAAAGTGTTGTCGTCACCCTATCAATATTTGATTTAATAGATATCTGCTCTAAGTTTTTATGTGCTTTAAGGCGGCTAATGCTTGGCACAATGCATTCATTATGAATACATTATTTCAATTTTTGTTTTGTGTATGCGTATATCTGCTGAAAATGACGAACGACTACAAAGCCAAAAGTTATTTGCCGATATGTTTATTTAACTTCAAAGTGGCTTAAAAATATAATATTTTCAATTAACAAAACCACAAAAACGCAAGTGGGGCAACAAAAAATGGAAAAAAGATTTAAAAAAAAAGAAGAAAAATAGAAAATGGAAAATGTATTCAAACATCATCTGCATGTTTGTACTGAAATTCGCTGAATGCAATAAAAAAGAACTTAAACGTTTAATAATTTGAACGTTATTGGCGTACACAATACAACAACAATAACAAAAACAAGAACAGAAAATCATTAGTCAGCCAAGTCACAGATGTTGCGTTTGGTTGATAATTTTTAGATTTTTTTTTTGAAATTTTTTTTTTTAGTTCAGTTCGGTTCAGTTGAGTTTATTTTAGCCACTTTTGCATCTGAAGCAGTCAAGCAGCATGAATAATGGCGTTTATTTATAAACATCAATGCCCGTACGTATGCTGTAGGCAGGCAAAATTGTTGTACTTGGGCTAAAAAGACAAACCGATGGCAGCGGCCGATCCCTCACCAAACAGTAATAATAATAATAATAATATAGCAACAACAATAACAACAACAATGCAAACAAAAAAATAATGACGCATACAAAAATGCTCCCCAGCCATAGAATAGGCAATGAATGTGCGTTCTAAAGCATTGTAAATGTCCGGCGGAATTTATTGACAAGCTGCATAGCAATTTCGAGATACAATATTAACTATGATGACTTGACTTAAGTGCTGTGAAATGAAAATGTCTTTACTAATTTAATTTTTACATTGCTTGCGTCTGCACTTCGCCTGCTGCGCTGTCTACTTAAAAAAAAAAAAAAAAAACTGAACAATATTTTCAAGTAGATGTTGGCCTACCATGATTATTGCTTAGAGCATTGTTTTCATGGTAATTCTCGGAACAAAAAATAAAAAAAATAATATTATATGCCATGGCAGCGGCCTTCGCTCGGCTTACAGCTTACACATGAATTTTAAAGCACATTCCTGTGCAATATTCTTGTTTTTTTATTTTGTTTATTTTGACAACGTTGCGCGGCAAGCTCCGAAGATCAATCACGGCAAATGTGCTGCACGTCAGGCATGGCTCATTGCAGAGTTTGCATTTAGCCAAGAAATTTCTCTTTTTAAGCAGCGCGCTTCACAATGTTTGAGGCCGGAATTAATTTCATGCAATTCATTCATCTCAATTAACGTTATGCATAAAATAATTTCATATATGGTGTGTAACACATACACACTCACACACACACACATACACATAGTACATGATTTACGAGCATTGTTCGGTGCACTGCTGCAGCCTGGCAGCGCTGGGCTCAGCTGAGTTCAGTTGAGCTGCTGTGCTAAGCCAAACAGAAATGAATCTTGTCGAGCATACAGCGCTGATTAAACACTAACTACAATACACATACATACTTACATACATACATACATACATACATACATATATTGTGTTTATTATATACATATAAATATTTTGTATATTGCATAGCATGTGTGTGTGTGTGTGTGTGTGTGTTTACAATTTTATACTAGTATGCGCTAAGAGTCTATGAAATTATCTTGTTAATTTTTCAATGGCGAAATTTTCCATTTTCCCACTCCAGCAGCGCCGCGCTGGCAAGTTGACTTAAGCTGTACTGAACTCGCGCTAATAATAAATCAAAATATTTTTGTGTACATCAAAAATGGTTTTATTAGCAAATCCCAAGTTCCAAGTCGCGGCACACGCTAACGCTACACTACAACTGCCAGTGCCAGTGCCCCTGCCTTTGCCTTTGCCTTTGCCTCAGTGGCTGCCCCTGCCAGTGCCGCTGAAATTGCCTTTGGCATTGCGGAGCCGCGATTGGAGTCGATGCGCAGTTGGCAGCCAGCAAGGCACGAAGCGCTTGGCATGCAGCGCTTGGGTGCTGCCCATGCTGCTCAGCAGCTCGGTCGCTCGCCACTTGAACGTAGTATGAGCTGCCGGGTGTTGTTCTCGGTCTCAGTTTCGGATTCTATTTCGACATTAGTTTGTCAGAAGTCAGTTAAGTGGGCGGTGCGGTGGATTGGTCAACTACGTTGTTTTGCTACTTTCAAGTTTGCTGCTCTTGCTGCTGCTGCTGCTGTTGCTGCTACTGTTGTTATTGCTGTTGAATTCAATCTGAACGGTCATTTCTGTATATTTTAAGGGCGTATAGCAGTAATTATAAATCTTGTGCAGCGTGCAGCATGTTTACACATACAAACAACAACAGCGCGCAGCAGCACAATTACAGAAGCATGTCATGCCATGCCATACTAAGCAATGCCATGCCAGGCCATGCCATGCCGTGGGGATACCCTGTGACGGCTGTGTTTGGCTTGACTTGACTTGGCTTGGCTTCGCTTGGCATATCTGCTTGCAATTCGAGAACGTTGTATATCATTTTTCACGGATTGCATGCGAAAATGTGGAAAATGCTAAAAGCTGCAGAATGTATAAACAACATTTTCGCTTTTCATTATTTACATCAGTCTCCTCTCCCATTACTCTGCCCTGCTCAGCTCTCCTCGCTGCGCCCCACGCATATTTGCTTATTTTCATATTGAACTTATGTTGTGTGAACTTTATGTTGTCAAAATGAATTTTCACGCAAATATGCAAAGCAACAGAAATTGTTGTGGCAGAAATGTTTGACTTATTAAACAGACAGAATTCACGTCTATGCTAAAAGTTAATTGAATTATTCAACGAAGCTTCTTACATTTCGCTTAATTAGCTTGTGCATTTCCTCTTCCAGAATTGCAGTCATTTTGCAGCAGTTGTCTGCCATGGGAGGAAACCTGCAACAGAAGCCTGCCTGGCTGTGCCTGCTTCTTTTGCTTTGCTTGCCGGTAAAATAATTGATTTCTTTCTTGTTTTTCTTCTTTTTTTCTTTTTTTTTTTTTCTTTTATGCACTTAGGAATTTAACATGTGCCGCCATTAGTCAAAGTTGAGTTAATTAAATTCCCATTAGTTGAATTGGTCATTTTGGGCGCTTTATTAATTTTTTTTTCTTTTTTGAGGCTTTGTTTTCGTTTTCGTTGTTTTTTTCATTTTTTCGTTTTGTGTCTTTTGTTTAGGTAAACAAATTTTGTGACTGCCAGACAAATGTGTCAAGGCCGTGCATATCAAAATGAACGCGTGCTATTGATTTCAAGTCGCAGACATGTAGAAAAGTTCATTTATAAATAAAATTAAGTCTGCCTAAATAAGCGTAACAATTATAAATAAAAATCATAAGCACAACTTATGCAAGCAAAAGTTTTTGTAAAGCCAAAATGAAATCGATCTTAGCAGACATGTTTTGCGTTCTTTTCAAATGCATTTACGTATATATTTTATATACTCGCAGTTGCTTTTAAGGCATCTCTGGGCAGAGGCCACACGGTCAGGCAAGCTGCGTTCGATACAAATGTGAACATATCCATGATGAAAATGAAAAATGTTCAGAATATTGTTTCGAAATCGTGTGCAGCGTAGGCAATCCATATGTGTTACGTTCCTCTGTCTAAGCATTCGTGACTTTGTATGCATGATCGATCAGTTGTGAGGAATGCTCTGCTGCGTGAAGGGGGACTTCTCCTATTTGCGTAAGCACACCGCAACTGGCTGAATGAGGCTGCGGCGCGTTGTCATGGATATTTGTTGGACACTCTCACTCAATTGGAGACGTAATCCCTTTTAGGTGGCCAGCAGCATTCGCAGTACAGACCTCTGTACCATGCTGTGCTGGTCGTCTTAAGTAAAGACTGCAAACAGCCAGCTATAAATTAAGATGGGAAAGCAAAGAGAAATAGTGGAGTAAAGTAGGCGGAAAGAGGGTAAAAGAAAGCAGGCGGCGGTGCTACATTGAAGTGTCTTTTCCAATTATATGCAATTTTATGGACGAAACGAGCAAACGAAACGGAAAAGTAATGGCAATCATTTTATTGCGCCTGCAACGTTGCCAAGCGGAGCAATCAGTCAGACACTCAGTGCGGCAGACAGAAAGACTGGCAGATCGACCGACAGAAGGACAGACAGACATACAGGAAGGCAGGCAGGCAGGCAAATAGACAGTGAAACCGACAGCATAATGCAGGGACACATTTAGTCAATCATTCACTTACTCATTCACTCACTTAGTCACATAGTCACTCACTTAGTTTGAATTTGAGACAGGCCTTCTGACGGTGTGTTATAATAAATACACTTGAGCTCACAGAAGAAACGCAAGAACAACAACACACAAGAGAAAACCCAGAAGAAAGAGGAAGAGAAATACAAAAATATAAAATCAAATTCGCTTCATGGCATTTCACACAAGATTGAAATAACAAATAATATTTCTGCAAATTCCGCCAAACGACAGTTGAAGCAAGTCTACGAAAAAACATCACATGACATACGAATGAAGACGAGCGGCTACGGGTTGCTTCTGAGGGCGCAAGTCATGTCTATGCAAAGCTACTCACGATGGCCAAATAACTCAAACTGTTGCTTAGTTGCCACTTGAACTGAGTTTTGGGAGACCCGCGATCCGCGAACCACCGGGAGGGCCGTGGGAACAGCAACGCTTTCCAACAAAGTGGAGAATGGTCACAAAGGCAGTGACTTCAAAAGAAGCCTTTTTTCAAAAATACCGTAATAAAATCGCAACACACGACTCCACCTTTCCACACTAAAATTCCTTGTCCATCGAAAGGCAATGCACTGCGAAGGTTATTTGCCATTCTGTTTAGATGGGAAAACTGACAGAACAAAAACTGAAAATATGTGACCTAATTGTGCAATGCATATCAGTCGAATATGATTTTCACAGTCAGTTGCTTTGTTATCTTAAAAATTAATTAATTCATTTTCCTTTGTCCAAGTTTATGTGCAGTTTGCAATATGCAATGTGAAATATGAATATATTCCTATTATTTGCAAGCGAATATAATAAATATCTGCATTGCAGCTGCGTCACGCTGTGCAGCCCGTGATTGGCCAGCTATTTATATTTAAATGGAAATTCAGCCAGGTCCAGATAGTTGCTATGCAATTCCAAGCGAAATCTCTGGTTCAATGAACTGCCAAGGATTCGAGCAGCTTTACATTGGACAGGGTATCTCCGAGCGTGCTCAGCACAAAGGCAGCGCCCCTAGCAATGGCGGCGCCCCGTGTGGCACGGACCTGCGAGTGCCAATTGTGCAGTTGAAGCCAAAATCGTGTTTCTGTCAAATGAAATGAAATAAAATAAAGGCAAATCAAATGAAACTGAAAGCAAAGCGAAATAAAAGCCAAGCCAAACCCAAGCCGGAGCCATAGCACATGTACAATGCACTGCACATATACACACAGAGAGAGAGAGGGAGAGAGAGAGAGAGAGAAAGAGAGAGAGAAAGAGAGAGAAAGAGATGGATAGAGAGAGAGAGAGAGAGAGAGAGACATTACGAGCCTGGCACATGCCGCTGCGCAACTTCAAAACGTCAGAGCACTGCAATCCGATTCTATGCAGTGCAGCGCTGTACATCACAATACAGTACAGTACAATACAATACAGTACAGTACAGTAGAGTAAAAACACAAAAGCACTTCCACGACAGGGCAGGCTGCTGTCTATGGCTGCCATTCTCCTTTGCGTTTGCCCAGGCGTCGTGGCATATGCTTAAGCGCCATTAGTTACGATTTCGATATTTAACACCTGGAATTTCATGCAATTCCACTGAGACATAAAGAACCGCCACGTGTCGCACACCTTGTGCCTTCTGCCTGTGCCTTCAGCCTGTGCCTGTGCCTGGGCCTGCGCCACTGCCTCGATCTCGGCCTCGGTATCGGCCTCTGCCTCGGCCGGTGCCTTGGTGCTTGGTGCTTGGTGCTTTGTGCCTGCGCTGCTGCTCATGCTGTTTCAGCTCAATTGTGCGGCCCCTGACGGTGACTGTGACAGTGCGTATATTGTTTGTGTGTGTACACTATGTGTGTTGTTTGTGTTTGTGCGTGTGTGATGAGGTGTGCTGTGCTGGAAATTGGGGCGTGCAACAAAAGTTATATTGGCAAATATTTATTTGTAATGCACGGCTGAATTTGTCGAGTGTAAATACACGCGACAGACGTAAGCAAAAAAAAAAAAAAACAAAAAAAAAACAACAACAAGAACAACAACAAAAGCACACGTACAAAAGTTGTCGCCGGCCTTGTTATCGTTTTTATACCATACACACACGCATGAACTTGCCATCAAGAAATGCCAACGATGTGTTAAAACGATTGTTGTCACTTAACGTAGCAAAGCGTAATCAGGATCATGTACACATGTTTACCATGCATATGGCACGACTGCACTGACTGGAGCCAGCCGACACTGACATGGAAATTCTAAAGTCGAACAGTCGGCTCGCAGCCAAGCACAGACGAAACGTCGTTCACAAAACTAATCACATTTTAACAACACAGCCATTGGCCAAGCGTGCCCCTAAGTGCCACCGTTATGTAACTTTCGTGTACGATTTCCCGTGAAATATGCTGCCTGCCCTTGGTCAAACTTGCAGCCTGCAGCTGACCTAATGTGAGAGCGAGAGCGAGAGAAAGATGCTGACAAATGATCAGCTATGTATGTGCATGAACGGAGCACACTTGCTGCCAGCACATGCAAATGTCCAGCTGTCCCGGGGGCATGATCCACAATAACCTGCAATAACTCACAGTGCGCCATAAAGCGCCTGGTACGATAATACGTACTAACATTTTATATTGGTGTAAAGGGCTTCGTTACGATTTGGTTGGCAGATTGCGATAAATCGAAAACTACGTAGGTGAGTTCGTGTGGAAGTACAAAAGCCGCGCATGTGTGTCAATTGCAACTGCAATGGCCTGTGACGGCAGCCGAGTTTGGCATGGCACCTTCTGCGGAGAGGACATGCGAGCTAAGGACTTGAGGCAAAACAAGACCAAAATGCTTGAAATAATTTATTGATAAGTTGACGAGTCCGCCGCCGACACACAAACCGATTTATTGTTATGTATGTGTGTGTGTGTGTATGTATGTATGTAGTTCTGTACACATATGCATGCATGTGTGTGTGTGTGTGTGTCTGTGTATATGTTTAGTCCATACGTGGACTTTACTCGTACAATGCGACCATTAAATTTTTATACTTTATCAGGCCAAACTATTGGCTCCGCCGCATTGTGCCGAGGACGCGTTTTGGGCGACACGGTCACCCTCGTCGTTGTCACCCTCGTCGTCGTCGCCGTCGCCGTCGCCGTCAATGTAGTATTTGACGAATCGAAAGAGAACATGTGTGCAGCGGTCCCGTCGTGCCCTCAGGCGGTGATGATGATGATGCCACAATTGCCGCTTTGTCGCTGCGAGCCACCTGGGCATGACTGTACGCTACAGTGCTGCCTCGTATGTCACTGCACTTCGCTACACTCCGCTTCGCTCTGCTTGGCTTGGTTTGGCTTTGCTTTGCTTTGGAGGCAGAGGCTAGGTCAACGTTTACCTTAGACTAGTTGGCGATACGCTTAAATAAGTAAGTGCCCTGAATATTTCAGGCTTGGTTTATCGTCATAACGAGTATTTTTCGTTCGGCTTGGGTTTGCTTCTTAGTGAATTTATATTTTTGTATTTGAGTTTGTCATTGTTGCTGTTGTCGCTTGTGGCTTTTTTTTTGGCATATGGGCGAAGAGTCCTTTGCGCTATGCCACATTGGGTCGTCCACGTATGCACATACAAAATTTATCAACGTGCAAATATCGCACATGGCGCTGAATTGTCATTTACACCACACAACAGCAACAACCACAAAAGGCAAAAGAGGTCTTATCATTTATTCAAAAGCGCTTCGGTAAAACTTAATTTCACAAACAGAATATATAAGATATACATATATATATATATATATATATGCATATGTATATTTGTACATATACTCTAACAAAAGATATATCCTTGCCTCCTAGGCAGCGCTGGCTTGCGGCTAACAAAGTCAAGCAGCCTGCCCTGTGCCTTCTGTGCGCAGCCCCCAGGCACACAGCGGCAGCATTGGGCAGCAAAGCGACTTGAACACTTGGCTTAGCGATAATCGCCGATTATCATGAAGTAGTCATCAGATCGGTATGTCTTTCAGTGTAATGTGCCTTACACATGTATGCATATGCATATTTGTGTAGGTGTGTGTGTGTGTGTGTGCGTAAGTAATAGAACTTCAACTTGAAATGCATTGAAATGCAAGCAGAACAAATTAATCGCAGCTGTCCCTGACACTTCGCCAAATTCATTTTGGAGAAATGTTCGCATTAATTTATTTGTTGCAATTTCGCTGCCAGCACTTGTCTTTTCGATTTATACAAAAGCAAATGAATTAACACACATGCACATGTACGAGTTCACACAGGCATACACACATGTGTATTCACTATATGCATAGAAGTATGTTATTTGTATATTATATACACAGAAATCGTCGTACTTGGCGCGGCATCCTGTGTAGCGTTTGTTAAATTTATGACTATATAAACATGACCAACATTGGCGCCGATAGTTATTGTTGACAGGTAATGGCTGCTTGGCAGCCATGCCAACGAATTCGTGCCATTATGAGATTGCACATTTAAAGCGAAATACTAAGTTGCTTTCTACATCTGTGGCACATAACTACACATACATCCATACATACATACATACATACATACATACATACGTCATAAATAAGAAAACGTTGTATTAATTAAAAAGTTCACATGAGTGCTTTCATAATTAAATTGGGCACTTGCGGCGATTCAACAGATGATGATAACCATGCCAGATGATGATAAGTGCAGGAAAATATGCGAAATAAGCATTTGGGCTATGTAAGATCTTGTCGCCGGCGTCCACAACACATATCCGAAAATAGAGGGACTTGCTTGAGCTACAGTCTAAACACAAAGAATTGTATGTAAAATGTTATAATTAAAAATTGCAGGCGAACTATTTTATAATGAATGTTTCCTTGTTGCTTTTGCCAACAAATATTGTAGACTGTTTGTGTATTGAAAAGTTCCCAAAAATACTAAAATGCGAAATCGAAAGTTTGTTCATGCAGAAGGTACTAATCCTGCATAATGCTTTTTACATACAGTGAGTAACATTAATATACGCCTGAGTGCTCCAGTTCTGTTTGCTAAGCTCTTCGCCGCACATGGTAAAACTTTATTGGCACAAACCGTTTAACGGACAATCAAAAAGGCAAGAGTAAAATGGCCGAGTGGCTGGGAAGTAGCCTTTTTTAAATTTGCGTTATCGAAAAGTATGAATAAACGCATATGTGAATGAGTGCATTGGGCAGATAAGATCTTTTTCAAATATGCTCTGACATCAGTTTTATGCAGCTACCGAACAATAATGAATGCTTGTACGTGGTCATCACTCAATTGTTGCACTTTCGTAGTTGCTAATTGAGCTTGCAGGCGAACAGTCTGTCTGCAAACAGAAAGTGGAAATTTTAAAACTATAAAATGCCAATGCACCATTTAACTACGGTAAGCCTTTCGAAGCTGCTGAATGCACGTCAGCGCCTCGCACAGTACTGCCGCAGGCACATCACGCATTCGTTTAGCACTTGGCAAGGCGCGCGACTGCCAAGCTGAATACAATCGAGTCCGGGCCAGGCTTGCCTAAGCGTATCACCGCCGGGTACGGTGGGCTTGGCGGGTGTGGTGGGTGTGCAATGCAGAGCGTATCACGGCAACCGCCATAAAAGACGAGCTGCTTTTATTTGCGCTACGTAAATCGCTTGATTAAGCCAGTTACCATGCGCTTCACTCATTCGCATTCGCATGCGCCCGTGCCAAGTGCACAGTGGTGCCAGTTGATGTTTAACTGGCATCAACATTAATGTCAGCCACTAAAACAAAGTTGCTTAATGCAAGAAAAAAAAAAATAAAATAAAAAATGCAATTAAAAAAGAAAAAATCAACTAAAACGAAAAGAATACAAAATTAAGGTCGCTTACATTTGTTATTTTTTTATAGCATACTTCTCAGAGTAGCATATATTGTATATTTGTTATTGTCATAACTTTGTTTACGCTGACGTATTTGCTGGTTAAGTTGAATTTTGTGTCACTGTATGATACATAAATGGCTTTATTTTGGCTGCTGTGTTTGTTATTGTTGTTGTTGTATGTGTTGTTTTTAGTATATTTAGCCGTGTCAA
>JBAMBQ010003002.1:0-22270 GCA_037044495.1 Stegana nigrithorax | reverse complement strand
AGTTACAAAGCAGTAAGTTAATTTCAATGGGCGCTTCATTGATGGTAATTTCCATTTAAAGTTCTTTTATGTATACTTTGTTTATTTCTTTTCTGTTTCTTGTTCTTCTTTGAATGTCGATTACTTTTACGACGAATGAAAGAGCAGGTCATAAGCGAGTCATAAGTAAGTTTTTTGACTTTGTGCGCGGAATTATGCGAATAAAATTATAAGTTTGAAGACGTGAAAGCTTACACTTTTTTAAATTGAAAATATAAACCAAACTGAAAACAAAAACAAAAATATAATATGGTTATTATTTAAAAAAAAAAATAAAAAAAATAAAGAATTTATTTTTGTGAAATGTGTTAAACCAGTGTTTTTGTTGATGGTGTGATCACTGACATAGTCGGTCTCTGAGTGAATGAATGAATGAACTCTGAATTTCAGTTGAGTTTGGAAGTAAAATAAAGAAATACGTATTTAATTCCGATAATTGTCGGTCTTTATATTTTGTACAAGGCATAACAATTATTTATAAAATTGAGATTAGTTGCTGAACTATATTTTGTGCAGGGCATTACAGGGGTCGTGCACTAGTCAAAGTTCTCTGCGCAAACGATTTTTTCAATATGATAGGCTCTGAAGCACACATTTTTTTTTTATTTAAATATTCGCCGCTGATCGTGTTGGGCCCTTCAGGCCATTCAAATCTTGAGCCAGCTTATGCCAAAGATTTTGAATGGCCCGTGGCGCCTGTAGGTAGATTTTTCCGGCTTGCAGCTCCGGATGTTGACTGCGGAACGCCACATAATAGTGTAGCTGTTCTTGTGTTGTGCTTTCTCTTTAATTTTGTCTAGAAAAAATATAAAAACATTTATAAAACCTGTGAATTATAAATTAAACACAGATACTAACTTTTGCATCCGTGTGTCTTCGATATTTGTATAGTAAAGAAGAAGCATTTCTCACTCACTTTGAAGGTTACAGTTATAAAACACACAAAAGAGCTTTTTTTTAGCCACTAAAACTTTCATGACTGCTTTTGCGAGAATTCCTAAAATCGTAAAATTTACGAATGTGTTAAACACTATGACTTTTAACGACTTCTTACGACTGCATTAGAATAGATGAGTATCAGCATTCGTTCACATTCATTACAATGATCATTGATATTCATTCGTTTTGATTTGAATGTCCTTCGATATTCATACAAAAAGTCCATAGGATGACTTATAGATGGCGTTACTAGAATATTTTTAAATTTGATTGTAGTTTATTACTAACCAAAAAACAAAAGAAAGCTGTTAAAATTTCATGATATTCTACTCATAAGTTTGTGAGTTATTGTGCAAAGAGTGACACTACTTTTGTGATTTTCAAAACAATGGATCAAAAACAGTTTCGTGCTTTAATTTTACACTGCTTGATGGGAAAAATTACTGTGTAAGCAAAGAAATATCTTGAAAAGTGTTATAAGGACTCCGTTGCATCAGAAGAAACAATAAAATGTTGGTTTGCTGACTTCAAAAATGGTCGTAGAGACACCGATGATGCAGAACGCCAAAATGAGGTGGTAACACCAGAAAAGAAAATCCACAAAATGGTTTTGGATGATCGTCGGCTGAAGGTGCGTGGGATGGGTGCAATTATAGGCATTTCAAAAAGTGCTATACATCGTATATTGAGCGGAAATTTGGAGATGAAAAAGCTGTGTGCAAGATGGGTGCCGCATTTGCTCACTGTTGACGTGTCACAACTTGTTGTTGTTATTGTTGAGGCAAATCAAAGCAAGCAACTTGTTGTTGCTGCTGTAATGTTCTGATAACTCTGCTTCACATATGTTTGCAGCACTGTTAGTTAACAGATTCACGCTGTGAATTTCCCTAGCTCACAAATTCAGAATCTCGTCAATGAGAATTTCTGAATGTTAATTTACAGATTCACGCTGTCATTTCCCTAGCTCACCAAATTCAGATTTTCGAGAATGAGAATTTCTTAATGTTAGTGGACAAGTGAATAAGTAGTACTACTACTACAACAACAACAACAGCAACAACAACAACAACAACTTGTCATTTCTACGCGCAGACACGCATTGCTGCTGGCTTTGGCTTTATTTCATACCATTCAAATGGCCGATCTAACCATTAAGTGGTATCAGGCTATACGGGTGAGTCCGCTGGATTTATATGAATCGGACGAGGAGCTGGGAATGTCTGCGAGCACCAGTCAGAGTACATTAGCAGCGCACTCGTAAGCACATAGAACTAGGAGGAGCGTAATAGTCCATGGCCCGATATACATTAATATTATTGTCTTTGTGGCCAAATCTTTAGCCTACCAGGCAAACATGAGATGCAAGTCAATCAAAACAATGGCAAAACTACATGAGACCTCAAAAAAATACTCACCGGTAAAAAATTTGGCTCGAATGAAGAGGTTATCGCTGAAACTGTCACCTATTTTGAGGCAAAAAATAAATCGTTCTACAAAAGTGAAAAGTTTAAAAATCCCTTAACTGCAATTAAACTCTTTGTTTAACAAATGTCGTCTAACGTTATATGATACTTCTTAGATCTAAGTGAAGTGAAACGATAAACGCCATAACATGGATCTACATGTTCCCATTTGCGCTCGATGTTGGCTTGTCAGTTTAGTAGTCTACTACAGGTATTTCACAGTAGGTTCTGCTAGGATGATTTCATTGTTTATGTATAGTCTCAGAAGAGTCAAGAATACGCTAGACATTTCTATTGAGCCCTTTTCTCTGTTGCGTAAAGTTTTCGACTGAGTAGACGAAGGTTCTCTCTGACCTTATTTGTGACCATGTCAGACCATAGATGCTGGTCACGTTTCGGTATAATATACCTTCATGTGCCCTGTGTGATATTTGCTCAGATCATCTGTGCAATGTTGATTAAAACATAACACACTACAGCAGCGCAAATATTAAACAAAGATCGAAGCAGTTTTCGTATAATCATTATTTAAGTTACGAAAACCGTAAAAAAGAGTCTATGCCAGTTAGTCAGCTACCCGCAGGAAAGGCCGAACACTTTCATAGTATGTAGGGATTAAATAGGGAGACTACTTTTGGATTATCAATTCTTCAATATCACAAAGAATATTTTTCAATGAAGAAATCTATTGGCAAAACTATTTAAAACCTACATCCTTACAAGATTAAGCTGACTTAAAAATTAAAGCCACTTGATCATATGAAGCGACGTACGTTCTCAAATTGGGCTCCGGACATGATTGGAAGAAAATGAAGAATTTCATTGCAAAATCATCTTCATCGATGAAGCGCATTTTTGGTTTAATGGCTTTGTCAATAAGTAAAATATGCAAGACTTGACAGTTGAGAATCCTCATGTGCCCCATAAAACAGCATTTCATTTGTAAAAAGTCACTGTTTTCTGCGGTTTTCATGCAGGTGGTGCTATTGGGCCGTTTTTTTTTCGACGATAAATGTGACCGTTACGTTACTGTAAATGGTATTCGCTACAGAGACATGATGGAATGTTATTTCTTTGAGCAATTGCACGAATTGGATATCAGTGATATGTGGTTCTAACAGGAGCTCAGGGCCAATATTGAACGAGAAATAGCGTCGCTATCGGTCGAAGTCCGAGTCCCGAGTTATCGAGTTTTGATAGTACTTCAAGGCAGAAGAAAAATTTTTGAGATATCTCAAGTAATTTGCGTTATGTTTAAAAAACAAATTGTCAAGTCCTAAATGAAAAAAGCAGATAACACGGATCTCCTACTAGGTAAGGAGAGGAGATTCAGCAACTTAAGGTGGCATTGGTTAGAAGTAGAGGAGGAATTACAGAATTCCAAAATTGTTTATGAATACAGAATACATTTTGAATTGTGGATTTCATGAATGTGCATGAATTGGACGAACTTAAGTTGTTAAAAGTAGTTTAGTAGAAAATAATTTTTTAATTGTTTAGACCAAATTTAAATAAAGCAAAGAACACCTCTTGCCTTATTGCCAGTCATAAGAATGTGAGAACTAAACTGACTAAAAAAGAAACAGAGCCATTTAAAATTCAATGCCAACAGTGTTGAAAATAATTCAGCATCTTCTCAGATCAGTACAGGGTATAAAAATTTATTAGACTAAATTCAAAAGGGCATAACAAGTGGACTTAACAAGGATCACCAAGGATAAAAATTCGGTCGCATATCGATCGACGGGCAGTGAAACGACAAAACTTTATATTTTGCAATTGAGATAAAGAAAACTATCCTTACACCACATTGAAAGTTGATCGTGGTCTTCTTGAAGAGGATTCTGATGATGAAGGGAATCCAGAGTAAAACAAAGTTTTACATCATCAGCAAACTTAAGCACATGAAAATGCTTATTAACCGATGGAAGGTCATTTATGAAAATGTTAAAAAGCAAAGGACCTAAGTGGCTGCCCATTGGGACACCAGAATGGACATAAATATTTTTAGAAACACAGCCATTAAATAAAACTTTTTGGGACCTACGTCTTAAATAGCTATCAATCCACCTTACAAGTTTATTGAAAAGCCAAATCTATCTAATTTAGTAAGAAGCAATGAATGGCAAACACTATCAAATGCTTTACTGAAATCAGTATAAACAACATCTGTCTGACAATAAAGGGGCAAATCCACTAGAAATAAAAGAAGTGAACTCCAAAAGATTTGTAACTGTTGAACGTTTTTTAGAGAAGCCATGTTGATATATACTCAAATTCGGAATAATATAATGCTGATGCTGGTCGGTTATTATATGTTCCAGCAACTTTGGTATTGCGCATAGCTTAGGAATACCTCGGTAGTTTGAGATATCCCTTTTACTACCTTTTTTGTGGAGAGGCAAAATGTAGGATTCTTTCCATACCATAGGAAAAGAAAAGGTCGTAAGCGATAAATTGGACAACTTACGAAGAGGAAGAAGTAAAGCGTTAGCACAGTACTTTAAAACACATGCAGGAAAACCATCAGGGCCAACAGAAAAAGTGGGTTCAATAGATAATAAATAAGACAGAAGCATTCTTTCATCAATAACAGGGCAATTGATCGGGAAAGAGGCCCCTTTTCTTGAGTCGGAATAAAAACTAAAAAATAAAAAAGAAGCTACCAAATAAGTTAGAAATATCAGCATTATTACATCCCTCAACATTACCTAGCTTCATAATGGAGGGAAAAATATTAGACCTGCGTTTTGAATTAATAAAATTATAGAACGACTCAGGATCACGTTTAATATTGAATTTAACGTTAATTAAATACGAATTATAGTAAGATTTATTCGCGTGATTAAAATTGTAGCGCGAGACAGTATAATTTTCGTAATCAACTGTCAGACCGGTACGTTTATTAAAAAGACGATTTTTACGGTTTTTTAACCGAATTAAATCGCGGGAAAACCATGCTGGTCTATAAGACTCAGGAAAAAATTTAACTTTAGGAATGCATTTTTTGAAAAATTTTAGTAAAGTTTTATTAAACAACTGCACAGCTTCATCGATATCACCCATGGAATTTAAAGCCGACCAATAAGTATTTAAGAGAAACTGGTTAAGTTTACCAAAATCAGTTTTTCTAAAACAAAAAGATTTACTAGCTTTCCCATTAGGTGAATTCGATGAAGATGTCTTCATAAGAATTTCTAGCTGAAGAGTAGGGTGGTAGCTATCTTCAGGGGTAGACAACGGATTAAACCTACGCACTGAAAAATTTGCAGCGCAATCTGTAAAAACTAAGTCAAGTGAACGATTCATGCAATTCGTAACACAATTTATTTGGTCAAGAGAATCATTTAATACTGTATCAACAAATTTACACGACGAACTAGGTACAAGGGAATTTGAAAGTTCAGAAGGGGACCAAGAAACTAGCGGGAGATAAAAATCACCCATGACTAATAAATAGTCAGCGGTGTGAAGAAGAGAGTGGACGAAATTTATAGAGTCCACATGAGCAGTGTAAATTGTATCATCAGACGAAGGTGGAATATAAGAACAAGTTAAAAATATATTTCAATTGTTAACTGAAACTTTAACACAAAGAAACTCAATGTTATCAGAGAAAGGGGTAAATACTTCATCAGCACATAGGGACGATATAACAGAAATCAGGACACCACCACCAATTCTCGCAGATCGATCTCTCCTAAAAGTAACAAAACTACTATTAAAAATCTCTGAGTTAAGGACTTCTGGATGGAGCCAGGTTGCAACAAAAACAATAATACCTGAGTCAAAAGAAAAGCTTTCAAGAAATAACCTTTTAAGTTTAGAATTAATTCCTCTAAAGTTTTGAAATGATATTAACAAAGTGGACAGTTGAGAATAACCTCCTTTTTTTCTTCCTTGCCGCACTTTTTGCGTTTTTTGGTACCAGAACCAAATTAGCAACAATAGGTGGTGCTTTATTCTGATCTTTGTAATCATATTCATGCACAATACAATTACTAGGCCAAAAGTCGGGCTTAAGAAATTCCGCGAAATAATCGGGCGGAACAATAATTTTAAAGGAAGAATTAGAGCGCTTATGGGCAAACTTAAACTTATTGATAATTAGATTAGAAATGGATGGACATTTAGAAACTATGTAATGATGAACATCACATTCAGTAGTATCAGTGGCCAACCGGGAGACAAAGATAGCTTTAGTGACAGGAACGACGACTAAGGGCTTAGGTGCAATTTTGACAGAAGGTATAAGTTGACACAATAGGAGAGTTAAAAACACCTGTATTTACTGCCACAGCAAAAGAAACTGGAGGAGAAACTGATATAGGAGTTGAATACACCTGGTCGCTATTTTGATTTGAGCAACTGGGAGTATTTAGGCTGTCATCAGCACTAATAACTATTGTAGGGGGTACCCTCGTTTTAGAAGATTTGGCCTTCTTTCATTTAGGAGGCACATCAGAACATTTGAAGTCCTCTAGCTTTTCACTTACCCATTTATAATCCTTAACTAACTCCGAAAAGGCATTAAACGAATTCATTACAAATTTGGAAAAATTAATCTCCGAAGGGCGGCAGTCAGGACACGACCAACACAAGCCAATATTTTTGGCAATGCTGTCCACGATTCGACCGTTCAAGTCGGCACAAGTGACATATGCAAGGTTGTCGATATATATATATATATATAATACGATACCGAAGCGGTGGCAACATCGAGTGCCTTCTTACACTTCGCATAATAACAAGCCATAGTAGAAAAATTCAATAAACAAAAATAAAAATAAAATATAAATAAAAAATAGATGAGGAAAAATTTAAAATATTTAAAATTAACTGAAGGATTTGAAAGGAAACAGAAGCCAAAAAGTATGCAATTAAATTTCATAAAAGCAGACGAAAGTACTAAAAAAGGAAAGTGAAAGTTTGAACGATAAAATTTATACAGTCACTCACTATGCAACAATTACACTATAGTCGCGCACAGTTATAGTGGAGCTTTTATTGTTTTTTGAAAAACCATGTTGAGAGCCACTTAAATTTGAAACAATATAATTATATAGAATCAGTTAATTAGTAATTATAGCCACTTTCACACTTTATTAAATGTTTTGTGAAATGTCTCAAAGTGTGAACTCATTTGTGAAATTTAAATTGTGAAATTGTGAAAAATATTTTTTTTTTTACTCTTTGTGAATGGGAAAAAATCTTACACATTATTACACAAGCCTGGGGTATGAATAATTGTGTAATGTCGTTTTGTGAAATATTATTTTTGTTTTGCGTGTAAATTTCATTACCAGGAGTTTTGGTGTTGCTGATAATGGAATTATCGATTTTACTCTTCTTTTATAGAGTGGAAAATTTAAATATTCCTTCCACACCAACGCGATAGAAGAAGTTTCAAGCAATAGATTGAATAACTTATGTAAGGGAAAAGCTAATGCATCTAAAGAAGGCTTTCAACTATAGCAGGCTAACAGCTAAAGTTACACAGTATATATCGCTTAAGTGCGGGCTTGCTTAATTGCATTTTTCGCATAAGTGCGAGACATGTTGTGGATTTTGTTATTTATATAAATCTAACATGGAAAATGGATCTCTTAAATGCAAACCGCTTAAATGCATGTTCTGCATAATTGCAATCAGTTATCATCATTTGAAAGTTAAGCTTCATTCAATTCTGATTGCATTAATGCAACGCCGTTTTCATTAGGCTTTTGACTTCATCAATCACTCTGTTGTGTTTTTACAAAAATGTTTTACTTTTAATGACAATTGATTTTAAGAAATTTTAGCTAGTAAAATGAGGAAAAAGATATTACTGGTTAAAGAAAAGATAAAATTAATCAAAGATTGTAATAATGGAGTGTCTTAAATGGAACTAACTAAACAATACAAAATCCCATGATGGTACTGTCAAATGCAAAGATCGCATGAATGCAAATTTAATCTGCATTTGCACTCATGCGGTATGCACTGTATATACTTTGGAGAAATATGTACAAAAGTTTGAAATGCCTTAGTTATTTAAACCTTCAACCCTACCGAGTTTCATAATTGAAGGAGAAGTTTCACACTTACATTATGATTTAATCAAATTGTTAAACGATTTAGGGTCCCTTTTAACATTTAGTTTTACTTTCAACACGAAGAATAGCATGACATACTCAAATGGCAAAAATCATACCGCGCGACAACATAATTCGTATAATCAACGGTCAGACCGGATCGTTTAAATTAAATACATATTAAGCGCGCTGAATCGCGGGAAAACCACCCTGCATATATTGACATATTTATATGAAGTTGTTTCAAAAAAAAATGAACAGCCCGTTCAATATCCTATATTGAGTTCATAATTGACCAATCTATATTTGAAATCAAAAGATTCAACAAATTAAAATTAGTTTTTTTTTTTTAAATAAAAGGTCTTTACATTTTCAGTAGGTCAACAAAGATAAGAAGAAGGTTATGGAATAGATCTACTTAATTAAAAATTAGTGGCACAATATGTAAAAAGGCAGGTCTGGCATACAATTCGTAGAATTCCTTATAAATTTTGTTTGTTCAGGTGAATCATGTGTCAAAGGAAAAAAAGGACCGTTTGATAGATCAGAAAGTGATCACCACACTAGAGGATGATTAAAATCTCCCATGACCAATAAATATTCAGTGGTAAGAAGAAGGGAACGAATGCATTTTATTAAATCTGCATGAACTGAGACTGTCTCTACAGAAGAATATAAGAACAAGTAACTTTATCTATGGAGATATAACTGTTGAAGCTTCGTATTGAGACCTTTATTTTTTTAAAAGGCAAGAAACAGAGTACATGGCAGAGAATAATTAACTTGATTTTTTTTTGCGCCTTTTTTTCGTGTTTTGTTTTCTTTTTTGCTTTGAGCTTTAGAAGTAATGTAATGAATTACATCCATTTCTGTAGTGCCAGCTGCTATTTGAAATTACTCGGTATACCAATATTATCAACTTCAACTGCATCCATATTAATTGGTGGGTCAAACAATGGTGAAGAAAATACCTGGCCACTAACTGATGTAATTAGGATTATTTGGGCTTTCATCCTTATCTATTGTGAGGGAAAAGCTTTTTTGGAATATTCATTATAGTGAGTATCCTTGGTTTTTATTAGTTCGCTCATAGAGCTTGTACTGTAATAATTAAAATATAGCTGACAGTGACTAGCCGACTAAAGCAAGGTGCATTTTTGATCTTTGACATCAAAATTTCCAAAACGGAATATAGCAAACTATTGCTATTCACTCACAGGATCCTCTCCGTGTTTGAAATGGTTTTATCTTTTTTTTTTAGTAAAAAAGCATCACATAGCGTATTTCGTTCACTCATTTAATTCAGTATGTCTTTTTACATTACCAGCGAATTACAAAACTGTATGTTTAAATGAAAGACATGGAAAATTACATTTATTTATTTTTTTTCCATTAAATTTATCGTCTGCTTTGTATTCAATTCTTTAGTTGATTTAATTAATATTTAATTAAAATTCTATTTTATATAAGTGTAACGCTAGATGTAAATGAGTTACACCCATCCGTGATGTCTAATCTATTAGTTAGTGAGAATTTCTGTTGAAAACCAATGGATTACTTTATATGTAATATGGCGGCGAACAGTAGGTACTCATCCTATAACTGTCTGACATCGTGGGACTCATACGATCGAATACCAAGGTAAATTAGAAGAAATGTAAATCTATCCAAAAATGATCAAACTACTGTTTTTAAAAGGTTGCAAAAATGATCACAATAAAAATGTGTATATCATTTTGTTAATTCTACCATAAAATGACAAATTGTCACAAATATGCGTTCGCCAGATAGATTAAACGAAATTGTCATATCTGACAAATATTTTCGAGGAAATGGCTGGCTTTCTGAGTTTATTTCGTGTTAAACAATGAAAAAACTTAGCGCTTTAGTTTTCCAATATTTAATATAACACTTTATTTCGATTCTATATGTTTTCAATTTAGTGAGTTTGAGTTTAAGAGAACAATTGAGTATTTGAGAAAGGTGAACAAATAGCAAGAGAGATAATAATTCACAAGTTGAAGAGAGTAGTGCGAGGTTTCCAGTTTACTTTAAAATTAATATATGCTGCGCAGGACTGAATTAAAAAAGTTTTTATTTTTACTACTGCTGCTCTGCAGATACTCCCTCTTTATAAAGTGTAAGCTCTCTACAGTTTCGAGCTCCATAGAAAGCACTGACAATTTTGCTACAGCTTCTTTGACGCATCCATGTGAGGTTCAAATGATATCTACCCTGCCAATATCCTCATCACCATAAATTATATTTTAAATTCGTCCAAAAAATAAACCTTTAGAGGTTATCATCTTTTAGTAGAACTATATCTTCCTCTAAATGTTGCTAGCAGGTGTGAGCCCTTTATTTCTCTCTTGAAGTAAGATTAGGTTGGATGGACTTCACTTATTCCAAAACTTTTATTAATATCAATATCGAATAGATTGGGTTCACTTATAGCTACGTGTAGCTCCCAGATTAGAAAACGAGCTGGCGTAAGAACTTCGAGATTATCTGGATTCTCTGAAATTAGGCAAAGTAGACATGAGTTCAGTTGCATTGTCAGACTAAATTATCCGCGGCTTAAACTACCTGTAAATGAATAACCTCTTAGAGAAGCAAACAAAAATTCAAATGTAGCATTTTAACGGAGACCTATTTCATATTTCAGATTTGCATTAAAAAGGTCTGCAATAATCAATGCCTGTTACGTAAAACGATGGTTGAACCGAATGGGACGGTAAATTCCCCATGATATGTTGAAATAGTTTTGGTTTGAGTCGGTGTCATCTGATGCACCTATTTAAATCCTTGGCAACAGTTTTTTACAAAAGTGGTATTGAAATGGTATAGCGGCGCTGGAATGATTTTGTGGCTCTAGATGGGGATTACGTTAATGAATAAAGCCAATTTTGAACCAAAAAAAAAAACGCGTTTTCTTTGTTAGGCCTGGCACTTCTGGGACCTTCTTATCTGATGTGGCGTATGTGGGGTGGGTTTTAATTTAATCTTGTTATTCAGCTCTTATGTAAATACAAAAACCATATACAACCATGCTTGCGACATGGTTTTAAAATCTATAGGAGAGCAACAAAACATCAGTGCCGTCATGGAATTTAATGAGGGACAGTCATTTTCGGTTCGGTTTTATTTCAACACCAATTTCAAATATTAAATTCCCTTTTCGTCGTTATTGCTTGACCTGTTGCTAAATCTGTACGACTTCTTCAACAATGTTACATAAAAATCTCTAAGCACGATTTTGGCGCCAAGTGGAATTGATGATTCCTCATCCATTGAAGGAAAGGCAGCTGACCTTGTCTCGCAAGTGACAGTCTCTAGTTTGTAAACTTTAACTTAATCTAAAGGCCTCTTACGCCAGAGAATCCATTGAAGTGGTTATCAGGACTTCTTACTTATATCACCGCATAAGGCAACTTTGAAAAATGGGAAACGGATTAACGTGAAAAACAGTTTTTGTTGTATGGTTGATCCTTTTAATAGATAATCATTAAGAGAGAAGCCTAAGGTGGATTTTGCAGATCCATGGAAATATAGACTTAGCTTAGTTGTACTATCATCCTTTGTTCGCATATAGTGATGCGGCAAAAAATAAACTGGAGAGTCTTTTTGCAATTTTAAAAAATTCTGTATCTTCTATTCAATAATGTTGTTGCGTCTGCGTAGCTAGATCGTCTTTCCATTTATCCAAATAGTTTTTATACAACTTGCACGGCGTCAGATGAATGAGTATGAGTGTTACGTGTTTTACAAGATCAATAATAAGATAACTGCGGATCAAAAGAAATTTGACATTGTACTGGCAGGTTTAGATCCGAGATGTTTGGACATAGTCGGAAATGTCATACGTAATTCGCCACCCACAAGTAAATAAATTTTAGTCAAAGAATTCCATAAAACAGAAACCAACCGATTTATGCGATAGCCTCAAAATCAATCTTGGCTCCAATAACAAAACTCCACTTTTGAAAGTGAAACAGTGGTTACTCAAATAGCTGTTTTTATTTTCGTATATAGGATGATTCATTTAGAAGTTTTTTTTTTTTAAATTGTAAATAAAACATACAAAGATAAATTGGATGGCCGAATCTTTATTGAGTTCTGAAAGAACCTTTTCTGAAATTTACTTTCTGAAAATAATTTCATATGTTTTCAAATGTAGGCCGCGACTACGCCGTACACCAATTCGGGAGGTCCAATTTTGGATCACTCTTTCCAGCATTGCAACCGGTATCTGCCCAATTACGCGAGTGATGTTGGCTTTCAAGTCCTGCATCGTAGCTGGCTTATCGGCGAAAACTTTTGACTTCACATAACCCCAGAGAAAAATTCCAAAGGTGTGATACATATGATCTATGCGGCCAATTGACAGGTCCGTGCCGTGGTCCCATCCTGTTGCAAACCAAATATCACCGACACTTCGGGCTTCAACTTTAGGTAACAAGAAGTCCGTTATCATGGTGCGATAGCGGGTGCCATTGACGGTAATGTTCTGCCCGGTTTCATTTTTCAAGAAATGTGAGTGTAACGGTAGTTCCTAAATCTCTTCATGTTGGTCTTCAGTCCAAATGCGGCAAATCAGTGACGTAGCCCTTGAAGCAGAAATGTGCCTCATCACTGAACAAAATTCAACGCGTAAACAGCAGATCTTCGTTGAATAGAAAAAAAAAATTACTGAATAAAAATGACATGACAGCAACACAAGTCACGCGAGTTACGTCAACCACACAATCTAATGGTTCACTGCACTCTGTCCCAATTGATTGGAACATATAAGCAATTTTCATAACTAATGTAAATAAAGTGCATCGCACCAAATATTCAATATCAAGTAACAATAAAAGAATGTATCTCAACAAAGCGCATTGCAGTCAATGAAAAGTGTCAAATTGCAACAAAAGAATATATTAATAAAGTGCATTGAACAAGGTGTGGAAACACCAAATGTGAGTCAATGTACTTACGAAATTGTGTTAGCAATAAGTTACTTTACTTCCGTGTGTAGAATGTATAAAAGCATGAACACAATTGTAATTAGTTTAGTTTTAAATCGTCATTCAATAAAGATATTTTTAACTCCGTGTCAGTGTTGTCTGTTTTTAAATTTGTAAACACCAAAACACGTAATTCGCGTGATATGTAAAAGAAACCCAGTTGACAAAACACCTCTTAATGAATCACCCGTTATATTGACTACATTCACTAATGAGCCATTTCACATTTCACAATGAGCCAATGGCGACCGAGTGTTCAGCGGTACATCTGATCCCCTTCAGCAGTACTTTAGAAGAAATGCTACAGTACACTAAGCCAAGGCAAGTTCGGAGGCCTGCTTCCATTAAAATACCTTCGTTATAAGGCAGCAGTCCTGTCACCGAACTAGGACGATCTGGTTGAATCATCCATTATGTTTGAAAATTCATCGATTCATGTATTCACAAGATCAGCCTCGGAGATTTACAACAACAACAAGATAACGGCAATCGGGAAACGAAAAATGATACGAGTAGGCCAATGGAGTGTAAGAACACTTTCAAGCGGGAAAATCTGCAATGCTGACATCAGAATGTGCAAGATTGAATATAGATATGCTGGGGGTAAGTGAAGTTAGATGGAATGAATGAGGCAAAGTAGACAATAACAGGGGTGACCTGTTTCTGTTCTCAGGCATGCCTAATGCAACTGACCCACACTACCAGGAAGTTGGCATATAACTTTTTAAAAGTGTTGAAAATGCAATGATGTCATGGAAGGCTTGGAATGAAAGAACAATCCGCATACGCCTACGAGTTAAAGGGCAAAATGTTTCAATTATATAGATATAAGCACCAACTGAAGACAGTGACCCAGATAACAAAAATAATTTCTACAGTTCTGGAAGAAACAACCCATCGAGATATCATACTACTGATGGGGGCTTTAATGTGTAAATAGGAGCAAATAATACTGGGTTTGAATCAATTATGGAAGTTCATGGAATAGGCACCCGGAATGAAAATGGTGAATTACTCATAAAGCTGTGCAACAATCACGATCTAAAAATAGGAGGCTCAATGTTCGCTCATAAGAACAACCACAAAATGACTTGGAACTCACCCAACGGAAGTTTTGCTTCACAGATTGATCATATCTGCATGTCCCGACTGACGTGTACGCATTCTCGAATAAGAATCCTCCTTTGCATTATAATACTTTCAAGCAGAAGTCTATAGAAGTCTATATATATTAATATCTCTAAAAAAGGTAACAAGAAAAAATGTTTCAACTGGAGAGGCATCTCACTTCTACAAACTGTTATGAAAGTACTGAATCAAATTATACTGGGCAGAATTGCAAAGTCATTAAATATGATTCTACGGAAAAATCGAGCCGGATTTCGAAATCATGCGATGACCTAACCGGCATGGTAAAAGATTGGAAAAGTTTGATATACAAGTTTCACCTTTGTCCCTACCTTATGATTGTACACCACTGACTATTTCTCTGCAGAAAGGTTACAAGGTGGAGCTCACACAAAGAGAAATGTGGATCCAACCATAGGAGCTCCTTGATAGAACTGGTTCCGGTTGGTTCCTTAACGAGCTAGTAAATGAACTTTACCCACTTGGTTTTTTAGCTACAGTTTTTCGAACTGAAATTTACGCTATTTCTCAGGTAGCAAACTGGATCAAGCAGAACCAGAAATACGGACACAATATTGCCACTTGCAGCGATAGCCACGCGGCACTCTTGTCTCTGGACAGTGCTCAAGTTACCTCTAAGGTTATTCATAACTGCAAGAGTAGACTGAATAACATTTTTAAATGTAATACAGTCACCCTCGTATGGGTTCCAGGCCACAAGGCATTGGTGGCAACGATTGGTTGGCATTGGTGATACCTGAAAAATTTCAGAAGTTTTCTTGAAGGCGCTCAATTGCAAAACTGGGGAATTCTCGCTCAAGCTTAGCAAAAAAGACTGTCGATTGCTGGTGGGGGCCCTCACGGGACACAAAACGGAACAGACTAGGATTCATCTTTCTAGAATGAAGGTTTATGAAAAGAACCAAGTGATTTGACTAGAAGGGGTACTATAGTACAATGGACCAAGAGTCTGAGTGCTACAGGGTTTCTGACTAAGTAGCTCTAACCCCCCCTTTAAAAAAAAACAAAAAAAAAAAGACCTAATCAACACAGTACGATTACACAATACACAATATTCATTGAGAAATCTGGAGAATTCAGCGCGCCTCTATATATAGTCTTCATCGACTATTTAAAAACGTTCAATGCTCTAGATCGTAATACCGTCTTGCTAGCGCTAGAGAAGTACCGCAAAAATCGTCAACATCAAGGCCAGCTATATGACTACACTAGCCGTGTTCTACAAAACGGACAACTAAGCGAGTCTTTTGCATGTATGAGCGGTGTTAAGCAACGATTTGCGCTATCTCCGCTGCTGTTTATCAATATCCTGGACCTAGTCATCGAATCAGCAGAAATCGGAAACACAGGACTCAACTGGATGTTGAACAGAAAATTAAGTGACCTGTGCGGACACATCGTCGGGTGGGGTTTAACTGCATGAAGACCAAAAGCATGCGATTAAGTACCACTATTGACACCAATCTTAAAATCAAAGGAAACGACATCGAAGAGGTGAAACACTTCGAATACTGTGGTAGCCAAAAAACTACAAACGGGGAAACCCTTATCGACATAGAGTATAGAATTTCAAAAGCCAATTCCGCGTTTGGGAGACTAAGAAAAGAGGAGGACTGTTGCGGCAGAAACATGAAAATCTATGAACGAAATCGCTCATTAGCATGCAACAGAGATAGTTGGAAATTATTTGTTAATCATTTATATGAATAGACTATGTTTACAATTTTTCAAAATTGTACATACGTCAAAAATAATAATATATTGACGACATACAAATCGCTTCAACAAATCACCAGGAATTCCTCAAACTTTTAAAACTTGTTTTTAGATGACTAAAGTTACATGATTCGAAGGAAGAAATCAACTTCCTTGGTATCGATAACGTCGAAGCTTTTTAAAAATCGACATTTCAAAGTTATCAAAGGATCGTAAATCTTTTATTCAATTAATAATCTTTTACCGATTATGGATTCCCAACGCTATAGAATCTCAAGAAGTCCTACAAAAATTAATAAAAGTAAATAAGAAAAACTACTAAGAATCAATAGTGTGGACCAAAGAAGCACTAGATGATTTCAAGAATTGCAAAAAATGTATGTATGTTAGCACATTCAAAGAGTTCAGCAAAATTACACTTAGTAACTGATGCTGTCTTGAATCAATTGTCAAATAATAAAAAAGAGCCTTTTGAATTTTTTCAAAACGTACCGGTACGTAGAAATACAGTACCTATAACCGAAAACTTAACAAAAAACAGCATATTCACCGAACCCTTGACGTTCATGATTAGGGAAAAAATTTTACAACTCAACTTCAACTCATCAATTTAAACACATAGATTTCATAGGACAATTTACGAACGACATTCAGCATATTCCAGGTGACAACAATATAATCGCTGACATTTTGTCATGAATCGAAAGTCCTGAAAATGCTGTCGTCTATGCAATCGATTATAATCAGTTTAGTAAATAACAAGAAAACGACAACCAAATAAAGGACCTCCTGAAAAATAATGACACAAGCCTAGAAATTAAACTGATTTCAAGATACAATAAAATTATTACTTGCGACTTAACATAGCATACGGGGAATACGGTCCTTATATACAATACTCGTATAAGTTGCGTATTTTGGCTTAATACACAACTTAAACCATCTAAATGCAGAGTCAACGAAAAAAAAATGTTAGAAGCAGATTCGTATGAATTAGTATTAAAAAAATTATTGTAATGATTGGGACAGAGCATGCTCTGTCAATAAGTCCAAATTATTCGCCACAAAAAAAATCCATTGACCAAGTTTCTCATTCCCGGATAACGATTCAGTCATATAATTATCTATATTGTTGTAAAGAGGATATGACTATTGCCTCACGTTTATTATTTTCAATACTGCAAAAGCCATCCAATCAGGTTGAATAGCTAGGTTTGGAATACAACAAGACACGACATATTTAGTGAACTTACCAAACTATTATGTATCAAACACTATCGCTCAGCCGCATAACACACACAAAGTAATCGTATGATCGATCGCCTACATAGAACCATAAAGCCCTTCTTAAAATGTAACTATCCAAACGAGTGGGTGGATTGTATATTAAAAATTTTACTACCACATCGGGCAATCTTTAAAAAAGACATTGCAGAATTAGTTGATGTGTCATCGATAAAATTAAACGGTGAATTTTTTTCAAAGGATCCGGTACCATAGACCGACCTTGTTAAACAGTTAAAAGTTATTTTTGACAAACCTATATCTGAAGTCGCAACAAATCATGAAACTCAACGACAAAAATTCGTACAGAAAAGCTGACAACACTGCATACATGTTTTTGTACGAAGCGCCAAAGTTTCTCCATCTCTAACACCAACCTATGACGGACAATTCCTGGTTAGGGAAAAAAAGACGTTAGTATTCATTAGGCGTTCTCACACTTTTGTTAAATTGTGAAAAGTAATGAAATTTACACGCAAATCAAAACAAAATCAATTCCTAAAAAACATTTCACAAAATTACTTTACACAATTAGTCATAGCCCAGGCTTGTGTATAATTATTTGCCGTTCACATGTAGTGACGAAATGAGGTTCCCTGTGGTCTCGCATTTTTCAGTACTGAAATTTATTTTCCTTATAATGGGAAAAGCTTTTACATTTGAGTATCAACTTTTGAAATTTGCTTATAACAATTTTGCCGGGGACATGTGTTTTTGTTGATATTAGATTTGAAAATAGAAACAAATCAGTTAAGTTGCAGAAACAAAAAATGGAAACCTAATTGGAATTAAACCGATACGATATGAAAGAAAGTTAAGCAAAATATAAGCTAGGATTTAATTACAGAATTAAATAAGCACTTTATAAAGTTTTAAGGTACTTGTTATTTTATTCTCCATAAGACCAACATATATAACAGGTGGGGTGAAAAGTTCGTAGGCTGACACATAGATGGCGCTACTAGTCATTAGTTAAGCTGTTAAAGTTTCATGATATTCCACTCAGAAGTTTGTGAGTTTTTGTGCGAACAGTGACACTACTTTTGTGATTTTCAAAACAATGTATCAAAAACAATTTCGTACTTTAATTTTAAACTGATTTTTGATGGGCAAAAATACCGTTCAAGCGAAGCAATTGGTGGTAACACCAGAAAAGAAAATCCACAAAATGGTATTGGATGATCGCCGGCTGAAGTGCTATACACCGTATATTGACCGAAAATTTGGAGATGAAAGAGTTGTGTGCAAGATGGTTGCCGCGTTTGCTTACAGTTGACGTGTCACAAGTCAATCAAAACAATGACAAAACTACATGAAGTGAACTTCGAATTACTCCCACATTCACCATATTTGCCTGATTTGGCTGCCAGCCATTACTGGCTGTTCGCAGACCTCAAAAAAATGCTCACCGGTAAAAAATTTCGCTCGAATGAAGAGCTCATCGCTGAAACTGGGGCCTATTTTGAGGCAAAAGGTTAATCGTTCAACGAAACTGGTAACGAAAAGTTGGAAAATAGCTATACTTGTATCGCCATCGAAGGTACCTATGTTAAATAATAAAATCGAGTTTTGTCAAAATTTTGGTTTTTTTTTTTACTTTTCTTATTACCTGTTAAAGCCTATAAGCTGGACTATCGGCAAAATAATGCAGCACAACTAGAATATAGTTATGTTGCGTTCTCATTAGAGCGCGGACATTTTATATAGGGTGATTCATTTAGAAGTTTTTTTTCCTTAATTGTAAATAAAACATACAAAGATAAATTGGATGGACGAATCTTTATCAGGTTCTGGCATTTCATCATTTCATTTTTGGCTCTACAAACCCGGGGCGGGTCTTGGCCTGCTCTCGCAGTCATTTGTGTTGTGTGCGCTAATTTTTATGCACAAATGACTGGGACCTCCTGCGCTCTTCAGGTTGCTCCTCAGCCTAAATGCAGCAATTCTGTTTATTGACATAGCCATTGAGCCAGAAATGAGCCTGTTCACTGAACAAAATTCGACGCGAAAACTGCGGATCTTCGTTGAGCTGTTCCAGAGCCCATTTGGGACGTTGTTGCGGTGTGAGTCTTTCCATGATGATTTCTCAAACATTACTGAATAAAAATATCGTGACAGCAACACAAGTCACCCAATTGACAAAAAAACCTCTTAATGAATCACCCGTTATTTATGAAGTCATAGCAAAATTGCTTTTTTGTCTGATTTAAAAATTTTTACGACGCACTATCATTCACATGCATACCATTTGTTATTTTACACAATTTTAGTTTTATTTAATTTAATAAATTTTATTTCTGCACTGTATTCCACTAATTGTGTAGTTGGCTTAGCTGTGTATCGGGTTTAAACATTTTCAATGGTAATTAAAAAACCATATTAGAGAATATATACTAGCAAGTAAATAAATAAAATAAGGAATATTAATTAGAAAATTATTAAATAAAAATAAAATTCTTTCCAAGCCACCGGAGTGTCAATATGTAGAAATTAAAAAAAAACCACTCTATATCCAAAAACAGGGGAGATGTGGTAACGTTTTTACTAGCTTGAAATTGAAATTGAATAATCGTGCAACCCTGTTGGACCGGTCATGCGACTTTAGTGGCGCAGCCACACACGTAATGATATTTATGCGTGTATAAATAATCAAAATAAATAATTACAATGTTCATTCAATACCCACTATTTATTTTCATTGAGAAAGATTGAAAACAATGACTTTTGCAAAACTGTTCAAAACGTCGCACTTTTTTGCTTATTTTTTGCACAAAATTGATTTATTTTTTGCTTTGGCTTTTATGTTTATTGTATTTGCATGCATGCGGCCTCAAAGCTTGCATATATCTTTTTTGCGATTCTGGTTGCACAAACATTATGATATTTTAAATTGTTTAAAGGCAAATTAACGAGTAGTTGTTGTACATCAATTAGGTCTGTGTGCAAACGTGTGCCATATGAAATATTGTCTGTGTGAAATCTACTCTCTCTTGAGCGAATATAAAATTTACTTATCTATGAGATAATAAGCATACAAACGAGAGAGTAGATTTCATAATCACACCATCTCTACCGCCGCTATAACATCTATAAAAAAAACTTTCGCCGTTTTTCGACCGATGCGCTACAAAGTGTGCTTGCAACATTCTATTGGTTGAAAAAATCCATACAAAGCGGATTTCAGCCAATATTGCAGCTTATAGATATTATTAAATGTAAAAAAAATATTTTTTTTTTTGGATTTGGATTGGGTCGAGCACGCCCGGTTTATTATTTGTCATATTGTGTGTATATGAATAAATTTCTTTAATACTTAAAATATTTATTTTTGGTTTTTGTTACAGAAACTTCTATTATGGCGGTATTTATTAGGTTTCTTTATAAAACATTTACATTTATGCAACTATTTATGTTGTTTTTTTTTGTGTGTTTTCAGAGTGCGTGTTGAATATTATGTTAACGAAAATACATTCAAAGAAAGACTGCAACTGTACTTCATTAAAAATCAGCGTTCAAGTAAGTATACATTGTTCTTAAATTGACTTGGAATTATTCCTTCTTAACATTTGAATTTGAATTTGTATTTATTACCTTGATATCTTATTAGTTATTTATATATATATATGAAGGTAGAGTTTTTTATGAGACTGTCTATAATTTGTCAAGAGTAATCAAACCTAGTGTATAACTCACAGCGACTTTGTTTACTGAATGATTATTTTAACCTTAAGCCGAGCGTCCACCAAATAGTTCGTCAAACATTAAGGAACTTTTTTTTGTAACTTTGTTGTATGGTTTAAACCGCGCGGCAAAATTTTTGCCGCCAGCAGAGAGTGGGAAATTGGCGACAGAACCTCGAAGAGCATAGCCGACGGTCATTCGGGTGCAATAGTGTACATCGCAGAATTAATGCATGCGTCGTGGTCTCAGTCGGCTGAAGAATGCCAAGTCTCCGGCTTCGCTGAGCATATGGCCGTTTGTCTGTGTGTATATTGGAGTCTCATTTGCCTGTGTGTGTGCGCATATGGTATGAGTGTTAAAATGCAGGGCAAGCAAATGTTCGACACTTTTTTCGTGCAATACACAGATGGTTTCTGTTACGAAACCGTTTCTATTGTTCCCTCTTCGTGGACTAAAATGGGACTAAACCCGGCCAATCCCGTCGTATAAGCATAGGCTCCGCTTGATTTCCTTACCCTCCCTTGAGGATGGTGCAGTTTTTGTTGATAGGCTGATATCTGGTGAGGCTTTTTCTGAATATTTCCTCCACTTACTTAACTTTTTCATCCCTTCTGGACTCATACGTAAATTTCATCCGTTATTCCTTTTACACTGTTTCACAGATTGGGCTCTTTTTTTCAGTGTACATTAGGTTAGGTAGCTGTATCACAAAGTGATGGCACTTAGACCACAGGATTTTTTTTTCCGCAGACGTTGTGGTAGCGAACTACTAAACAAGAGGACTTACAAAACCAGACCTAGTGTCTGTTCCACAGCTACGACCGATGATAGTCAACAGCTGCTTTATCTACTTAACAAAGATTATTATTACTAGGAGATTGCAAAAACTAATTAATAAAATTAAAATCTAAATTAA
>JBAMBQ010003001.1:0-12016 GCA_037044495.1 Stegana nigrithorax | reverse complement strand
GTTGCCAATTTCGACAGTTCGATAAACAATGGCAATGCATATCGATAACGATAGCACACCCTGCGAATGCAACACCAAGGAGCCTTTAAGCGTCTTCTTCTTCTGCGCATGCGCATATGAAATCTTGTGGTGGTGTTTTTGTTTTTCTTAACTTTGCTGCGCTGTTCTTCTTTTGTTATTTTTTTCGGTTTAATTTTTGCTTTGCTTACCTGCTTCTTATTATTATGCCTTTCTTGTTGATTGTGCACCTTTTTTTTTGTTTTGTTTTTCTTTTTTTCTTACCTTCGACATTATCCTGGGAACTCGTTTCGACAACAAAAGAGTCCTGTGCCCAAGGCGAATGAACTGTTGCGCTCAAACGTTGTCATAGTCGTTTTCGTCTTTGTTGTTTGTATGTCGATAGCCTGGCCATTCATTGTACAGTTGTTGCCAAAAGGATATGCCATGTTGTTGCTTCATTATTATCCTTATTTGGTTTGTTCAGCATTTTTGCAAATACTTCGCAGCTACGAAAAGACATTTTTTGTTATTTACAATTTACTCTTGCATACTCTTATAACATTTATAATGTTTAAGGACCTCTCTAATGTGTACAACACTTATAACATAGAGTTCTCTAAGGCTCTCTAAAATCTCGCACTGGGTTTTGTGCTTAGGAACCAATTCGACCGAGTGGTAATATTTTTAATGTAGACCCGTCTATAGGCTGAGGGTTTTCTTATATGTAAATTATTTTTGATGTATATTATATAAACGTATTACATATGACATGCATGTACATTATGTGTTTAATTGCATATGTCCATATGTAATGAATACGACTTTTGTTGTTTTTTTTTTGCAATAAACCGAATTTGCTTTTGCATATTTAAATTGAGTTTCATATGAAGTAATGTAAATACAAAAATTAAAAAAAAGGTTAAACAAGAACAAAAAAAAAAAAGCCAAGAAGACCAGCTACATTTCGAATTTCGCATTGAAAGCGCGATTGATTTCATGTTAAGTATTTATTTATGTATGTATACCGGTATGTATGTAAGTCTGTATGTTTTTTTTTTGTCGAATTTCGTTATATCGCCATGTATATACTTATGTACATGTGACTATGTATGTATATACATAAATATGTGTCTATGGCAGAGAGGGTTAAAATGCTTTTATACGAAATGAAATAAAAAACGCCTTGAAAAAGTTCATTTACTTTGTCGTAGTATAAAAAGCAAAAACAATTATACGTACAAAAAAGAAAACCCAACAAAAGAAAAAAAAAACAATAAAAGAAAACAACAACTTTTTGCAATGTTTCAATGTTGCTCATTTGTTGTTATTCAACTTAAAAACAAAAATACAAAAACAGAAAAGGTTTTTTGAGGCTAGCATTTTGTGATTAAGTAGTTTCTTCTACTTATGAACACATGTGTGTGTACGTGTGTGCTATGAGGAAAGTATTTCAAGATATATGGTTTTTTTGGTTTTTGTCTTTCTCAAGTGTTATTCTCTGCTGTTTTCCGTCTTCGGCTTCCTGCTGCTTGTGCTTGGCTGAAAGTGCGTATGCCAAGCGTAAGTACCACAATTGCCATCAGCCTTCAGCTTCTGCCTTTCCTTTGTTCCCATTTGGGCAGTGGGGAGTATGCTTTGCAGTTTTCTTACCCTAAAGTTTTCCGCTCGTTGAGGCCTTGGCTAAAGGGTCAGTTAATGATCGTAGTACACCTGGCAGCTTGTCTCAAGTTTTAGAAGTGTCAGACACTGTGTTCATCAACTACAAGGATGCCTCTAGAAACTTAACGGGACATCTTAAGGATGTGTGAGATCAAAACAATCCTGTGTAATGGTACAAGGTGCACATAAATTCGAATCCTGTATATAATGTTTTGACTAGGAACGAAATCACTGATGAATTGTCAAATCTGCAGAACAATCGATTGTTTTTGAAACCATCCTCTGCGTCAGTCGAGTAATCTAATAAACTGCCAAAGTTATCGAGTGTGGCTCGTCACTAGAATTGTGCGTTAACGATTTAAAAAAAAAAAGAACACATTTGAGATCCTGGTTAATGGCTTTAAGCAAACAGCAGAGTGACACAGAAGACTCGAGATAGGACGCACCGGTAGACATGCAGTCAAAACTGAATAATAACTTGTGGGGTATGCGAGGTTCTGTGACGAGGTTAACTTATCAGCTTAGTTGCATGGAAAGAACTCAAAATTGCTTACTGAGGAAGTACATACACATATATGGAAGTATGTGTGTATATGCTGCCTATAGTGTATTACTGATTCGTTAGAGTCAAGGGGCGCATCTTTCATCTGCTTGCCGAAATGCATTTTACGAAATTGCGAATTGTACAATGTCATAATGCGCGCTACTGATATATCACAGTGATTTTTGTATTATTCATTATATTATTGTTCGTTGTTGTAGTTGTTGTTGTTTTTGTCGCTGCTGCTATTGCTGCTTTTGCCTATATGCATATAGATCTATACACATCTATACAAGTATGTGTTTATATATATTCTTATCTGATGCTAATGATCGCGCATATATAACACTGTAGTTTTTTTTTTCATGTTGTTTTTGGTTTTCTTTGTTTTTTTTTTTTTTTTTTTTTTTTTTTTTTGTTTTTTTTTTTTTTGTTTTGTTAAGTTTTTGTACGTGTCAACTTAATTACTGTGCACATTTCAGTCTTTCTACTGCTGTTGTTGTTGTTAAAGTTGTTGCAAACCTATAACATTAAAATTTCCAACGAATTGTGATATTAAAGTTTTGTTATTTGTTTTGAAAGCACTTTTAAAATATTTTTTCAACGGAATTTGCCATAGGAGGCATATCTGGAAGTTAACTCCGCTTACCGTTGCGATGCTGCCAGGCGACGCATTTGATGAGTGAGTGTAGCGCAACGTAAACGTGAACATGAATGTGAATGTGAACGCGCAGATAAAGATGTTTGCACAGACAGCCGGACAAATGTGCCGGGGACAGTGTGCCGTCTGAATGTAGAAATGAACGGATGCTTAATCTCTTGCAACTGAGATGCATTCCTGCGGCCGCCAGGCGTTGATTTTTGCAGTTGTGTCAGTCACTCGTCTCTACTAACCACAAAAGCGCATTCTTTGGCTCGCATTGCATATTGGTGCGGTGTTGTGCTGATTTAAGTATTTGACATGTGATGGCCTAAGCTCAGGTGAATTACATTGTGTTCCCTTTTCTTTTTTTTGTCTGTTCTGATATCTTAAACTGCAGCATGTTTCGGATATATAAAAAGCAAAAGCAAAGTAATATAAAAAACGTTTAAATTGCAGATTATAAAGACCTTCTATATGCTCTTTAACGGTTTTTTTGGATACTGTTTTGTTAGTCATATGTATGTATGTATTTTAATGGTTGATTTAATCCTGATTTTCTTCTTATCTATTCGTGCATTCTTTATTTTATTGTCAATGTTTTTAAGTGTATTATTATACATGGAATAATGCAGTTACAAAGTGACACATTGTTCCTTAGACAAAAGAGAAAATTATTTGGGCCCATGAGTTTTCGTTGCAATGAATTGGCCAACAAGAATTAGATCCCTTTGGATCGTCGGACTAACGCATTTAGAGTTCTAGCTCAGAGCTAGCATCTTTTCAATTGAGAAGGTTGTAGGCCTCTGAGGGCAGCTTATTGCTCTTTCCATTTCTCTTTCTGCTTCAACACTTAGATGTGTATAATGCCGCACAATTTATATGCGCACGTACACATGCACGCATTCATGTGCATGTGGCTTCGGTTTGATTCTCTTTTACTCTTTTTGTGTCATTAATTTTTTAAATGAGTTTTTTATCTTTTGAAAAATTGTTTAATTAATTATTTAGCTTAAACTGTTTTGCTTTTTCACATAATTTAACTCAATTTCTGTGCGCCGACATGTCGACCTTTCTGACTTAATTTTGTTGTTGTTGTTGCTGCGGCTGCTACTGCTACTTTTGTTGTTCTTGTTGTTGTTTTTAATTTTACTTGTTTTTGCTATGCTTCATGCATATGCACAAACGTCACCAATGCACCTGCTGTTGCACTTTGTTATTGTTATTGTTGTTGTTGCTGCTGCCGCTGCCTGTTTTGTGTACATATGTATGTATTTACTTATATATATTCATACCTATACATACATATAAACATATGTAAATGTTACAACCTGCGCATAATACCTACAGCGTGTGCTTTGTTTTTATTTTCCTTTCAATTTGTTTTCGTTGTTTTTTCTTCTTCTTTTGTTTTTTTATTGTGTTCTTTCTGTATTTTGCTGGTCTAATGTCGCTTAGTATTAGCAGTAACAAAAACGGATCGATCCTGTTGCCATCACTTCGAAAGTTTTTTTATCAGTCCGGATTCGGCTTACTTTGGGAATTGGCAAACAGCGGCCGTGGAGTCCTGAATCGCAATTTTAATTTTTTGAAATATATTATAAAAGGAATTTTGGTTTTACATATTAATAAAAAAAATAAATTATAAAGTAAATATTGAATTTCCTGGTCGATCAAGTTTGTTCAAGAATGGTCACCAGGCAATCAAGTGCGTCTTTTTTTCAAAATTCTACTAGAGACTTTTTTGAAGACTTCGTTTTTTCGAATTGGTTAGTTATTGAATTTAAATTAGCAGCTTAATTATAATAAAATAAACTAATAAATATTTTCGGGAGTATCAGGATTGTCTTGGTAAACCCTAGTTCACACAATTTCTGACAGGTATTCGGCGTCGGCGTCAGCGTTTTTCAATAGCGACCGTAGGCATCGTTGTCCCGGGCTCAGCTCTAGTTATATACGTACAACCTTTTTTGGTTATTTTTTTTTGGCATTTGACATAGGCACACACATACACTTACACATAAAATGTACATACGAATGACTTGCTCATCAGCTGATTAAATTAAACAGCAAAAAGTAAATAATATTAATATACACGTATGTGTAAATAAGTATTTACTATATGTATGATTGCTTTTTTGTATGCCAGAAACAACAACAACAACAGTAAACGAACGACAAGCGAGCCATAGTAAAATAAATGAAATGAAAAAAGAAGAAAAGAAAAAAAAAAAAAGAAAAGGAAAAAAAAGAAACTAAAAAAATTAAATATAAGCAAACTTGTTCGTATAATTTCTTGATTTGTTGCGCTACAATTAGACATGGTGAATTGGAATTGAATTGAAGGGTATATCTGTTAGCAAACATAAGTTGGCGAATAATGGAACTTTTTTTTTTAAATAATTTATTCATTATGCTCAAATGTAGCATCTTCAAAATATTGTCGTATTTATTCCTGTAACCGTTCTTTTTATACAATATTTAGCATAGTATAAAAATAAACAATTTAATTTGTTGGTAGAAGGGGTTTAAAGTATTGTCCTTTATTGTGGCACGCACAATGCGTCACAGAGAGTATGTACAAGCGCCGTCTAAGCTTACAAAAACTGCCCGATAAATATGCGGTAGTGTGTGAGATTAAGATTTTTGCACTTGTTGTTTTTCGGTTGCTCCATGTGCAGACATTGCTATGGTTGTTGTTTTTATAATCTTAAAACAAAACTGAAAGAAGCAGAAATCGCGAAATATTATTTTTGTTGTTTTGTGTTTTTGGGTTTTTATTGTTTTTGTTTCTTTTTTGCATATTGTACATGTGTTTGTTGCTGCGATGCGTAAGCAGCTTTTAAAAGAGATCCACCAAGTGGTGAGTGAGTAAATGAGAGAGCAGTGCGAGCCAGTAGTAGAGTCAGACTTGCTTCGTATAAGTAAGTAGAAACGCTCTCACACGCGCCTCACTCACAGAGTCGGTCGTTCATTTGTTCGTTCGGTTTCTCACTTTTTTTTTGCGTTAGCTGCGTGGTTTTTTGTTTGATGATTGTTTTTTTTTTGCAGTTTTTTATGCGAGTTTTTATAAAAATTTTCACTTATATCTGTAAGTTTTTTTTCTTAGTTTTGTTGTTGTTATTTTTAATATAATGAAAATATTTGGCATAAACGAAACATGTGTTCGTTCGTTGGGCGTTTGGTTTTTTATTTTGTTGTTATTTTTTTTTTATTGTCTTTATTTTTGCTTTAGTTTTGTGCTGTTTTTGCGCATTTAACAACACTCGTGTGCAAAATGCGCATAGCGATAAACACATGACGACGATAAAGATGACGGTTTTTTTTTGTTTTATTTGGCTTTTGATTGTTTGGCTGTTGCCCACCCACTGTGCAAAAGCGAACGACCGTTGGCCAGTGTTGTGAAGCATTTACGCGTGCGTAAGTGTATTAAAAAAAAAAAAAAAAAACAAAAATCGAAATTTTTTGGTGGGTGTACGCATTGCCTTTTATCGCAAATCAATATTGTTATTTTGTGAAACTCTTTTGTTGTTATGTTCTCCCCTTTTTTTTTACTTTTGTTGTTAATTAATATATGTACATATGTGTACACATATATATATAGATGTATGCAGATATGTATATGAAGTTAATAATTGCAGATCTTTATGAAATTGTAAGATGATTTCTTTTTTTTCTGTGTTTTTAAAGTGACCGTTCAAGAGACATGTTCACCCACATGCCTGCCCACATGCCCGCTCTCATGTCTTGTCGCTTGTTATCTTGCATATTCTTCTTAGATTTTATTACGTATTTGTTTTTTTTTTGAATTCTTACTAAACAAACATATTGTTATGATTTTGTTTGTTTTTTTTTTTGTTTTTTTTTTTGTTTTTTTTTTGTTTTTTTTTTGTTTTTTTTTTGTTTTTTTTTTGTTTGTTTTTTGTTTTTTTTTTGTTTTTTTTTGTTTTTTTGTTTCTGTTACATTTTCCTTTTTTTTTTGTTTACATTTGCGCTGTGTAACTATTAAATCCGTAGACCCACAACTATCCATCTCATATACCACACGCTTTCCTTCTTCTTTTTTGGGTCAATGCCCTGTGCCACAAGTGTCACTTGCTTTTTCAACGCTATTAGTTTAAATATATTATATCTTTTCGTTTTCTTTTTTGTTTTAGCTTTTCCTTTTTTTCGGGCTATTCTGGGTTTCCATTTCGAAATAAGTGACATAAGCAATTATTAGGTTGGATTATTTTTTTCTCGTCTGTCGTTTACAGCTGCAACAGTAACAACAACAATAATAACAACATAGTATTTACTTTTGTTTCATTTATTGTTTTTTTTTTCTTTTTTTTTTGTATTTATTTTTATTTATTTTGTTTTCATGTTTTTTCTGCTTGTTAATTTACTACAACAAGAATAATTGTTAATGTTACATTACATTTTTTACCTGTTGTTGTACTTGGTTTTCATTTTGTCTTCATTTTTATGTTACCTGTTTACTTTTTCCTATACTGTTCTTCATTCTGTTCTTTTTTTTTTTTGTTTCGCACGTCTTTACTTTTCATTAATTTTTTATGACATTTTAGTATTTTTTTCTTGTGTACTGTTAGCTTGATTTTTTGGCTTCTTAGTAAGCTTCCAGCGTGTGTGCTGTTATGTATTTTTTTGCGTCTTTTAGTTTTTTCCTGCTTTGGGGTTTGTTTTAATATAATATACGCGTATGTGTATGTTTGTTTTCTTTTTTAAATCCCGTTTAAAAATTGTGTCTCATCATTTTACTCATATGAGACGAGTGTACCCTATCGTTTTGAATTGTTTTATTTTGTTAGTCGCGTTACGCTATAGTTTTATATAAAATCCATAAATATTTTTTTTAAGCTATAAGTCGTTACATATAGACTGGATTTGTGGTAACATTAACGATTTATGTGTTGACGAACCAATAGCAATAAAAAATTCGTGTGAAGTTCTGCCTTTAAGACGGCAGAATGAACTCTTATAATGGCAAGGGTTATCCATTTTGGGATGTGAAACACGCAATGACTGTTAAACGTATTTTCATACACAAGTCAAAGCTGCATTTCTTTATGTAAGTTGCGCGAAAGTTCTTCAGAATATTACAAGATCAACTTTATAAGATGAATTTGAAATATTGAATAAAATGTGCAAACAGAAAATTAGTAAGCTCTTTCTCTTAAAACACCCGTTATATTAAAAGTGAAGTTAGTTAGCTGTCTGATAATTGTTCGATTATTTAACTAATACTTAAATAATAGACCCTATATATTTAATACACACTTAAATGACATTTGAAGGATCATATCAAAGTATATTAAATATATGTATTCGGTTTAAAATTTGAAACAACTTAGTTTGAAATAAGTTTCTTTGCTTTAGTTTTGTGCCAAGCAGAAGTTTTTTTTTGTCGTGCGGGCTCCTCTAACTTCTAGACTACATTTTAAACTCGTCATACGCTAATTTTAACTTCCTAGATATATTTTAATTAGCTTATTTTCATACTTGTACGCGGGAAGATGCTTAGATCTTTTATATTGTATAGTATAGTTTAAGGATTGGATTAGTTGTTTTTCATTCTAAAAGCAGCGAATCCTAAAAGATTTCATACAATTTTGTTATTGTTCTTGTTTTGTAACATTCTGCTACCATGTTTGATCAATTTAAACGCGGACTCACACTGAATTCATCGCTTTGCTGCAGCAGAAACGTGTATTTGCATTTTATATACATACTTACATACATATTTACTTTGTTATTTATATAAATCTGTATGTGCTTTCTTTTCTTGTCTTACTGTATTTCGGTTTGTCAGTTTGATTATTGACGAATTAACACATTCATGTTGAAATGCCAGGCATGAAAAAAGCAATACCGCTAAACTGAAGGGCTTAAAATAACTCGAAACTGAATCGTCTGAGGTTGCTCTGGCTTTGTTAAAGGCAAAAACAAAAGTAAATATAAAAAAAAGTTCAAAAAAAATTTAAATGCTGACTGCTCAGCTTTGTGTAGGTCTGAACCGATCTTTCACTGCTTACTTGTACATTATTTGAGTTTTCTTGCAGGGAATTTTAAATTTTCAGAATTTTTATGCGAACAAAAAAAAAGAAAAACTAGAAAGGCAGGGCTATAGTCAGGCACACACGATTGTAGAATACTCTGTACCCAGTTTAAAATCTAAAAAAACTTAGTAAAAGTCATTTTTCGGCCTACCGATCCTATGGCGGCTATATGTTATAGTAAACCGATATTTATCATATTCAGGTATATGATGTATGTATATGATTGGATATTACCTAAAATTATTAAATACAAAATTTTGTAACGATATGTTAAAAAACAAAACAGTTTTTCTCAGTAAATGTTGTTGTGCATTCATACGGACAGACAGACAGAAGGACATGTTAGATTGACTCGCCTTTTGATGCTGATCAAGAATATATATTTACTTTATGGGGTCTGTCACGCTTCTTTCTGCCTGTTACATATATTTGCAAAACTTAATATACCCTTTACCATTTTTTTAACAGGGTATAAAACTGTGACTCAATAAAATAATTTTACTGTCGATATATGTCTGTAAATATATACATATGTATATAAAATGTTGGCATTTGCAGTTTGTATGAATGCTCAGCAAATATTGTATACTTGCCTTGCCCATACAATATAAGATTGCTGATTTGAATTTGGTGACTGCTATGATTTTATGTTTTTGGAATGTTCGAGAAATCCCTATAACTCATTGTCTGTTATTACATGACCATCAAGTTTTACCAAGTTGGTCCTTGTGTACGAGTGGCAATGATAGTGACGTGATTGCCAGTCCCTGTGCATTTAGACTATGTATATTTGCTGGTAAGCCAACTGCAAACATTCTCAAATTACTGTTTAGGAATTTTACCGATGTTCACATGACACTTGCATAATGCAATGATATGAAATTCTCAACGCTTTGATTGAGCCAATTAAAGTATCAGGTGAATGCTTGTTTTCTTTTTAATTTTTTTACGCCAGCGCGTATCGTTTACCACAAAAACAACAACAACAATCAAAACAATAACAACAAGCAGGTGTAAATGCAAAAAATGAATGAATCCTTGTACGAACATTCTGTGTGCTTTGGCGCTTTGTTTAAGGAAAAAAAAAAAACAAAAAACAAGAAGAAATCAGAAAAAAGGCAAACTTAAAATCCATAAAGTCTGCAATAATCATAAATAAAGCGCAGATTAGAATGTGTTGATACGCGAAACGCTGCCACAAGCTTCCGGCAATATTTTTTCGTCTGTCGCGTTGCGCGGCATAGCTTCGACGAGTCAAAGTGTCGGCAAGCGCGGACAAGAGCAGCAAAGAAGTTGACGCAGCCGCTGCGCTGCACTGTCGCTGCTAAAGCCAAAGTCAAAGCTGTTTTAGTTTATTTCGCATGCATTGGCGCGTTCAATGAGCCTGAACCTTGCAAACGGACCGCATAAACTGTCGAATCGCGAACGAGCAGGAGTGCGGGTGTGAGTTCGGGCTGTGGGCACAGGCAGATATGTACATATGTTGATACTCTTGTATATACTTAATAAACGCAGCCACAATTTCCGAACCGAACGACTTACCGATCGACTGACTGACTGAGTGACTGATGGATGGTTGGATGGATGAATGAATGGATGAGTGAATGGGATGACCGACAAGCCGTTCGTCTCGTCCGATTACTATCATTCGCACAGTGTCATTTAGTCATTTCTACGTTTATGCAGGCGTTATGTGACTCAGTCATACAATTAGTCAGTCAGTCAGTCAGTCACTCGATGAGTTCTCAATCGGATCGCATGAATGTGTATTCATTGTTCGCAGACAGTTGGGCTAAGTGAGTTCGGCAGCGTCTGCCAACAAGAAGGCAAAACCAATTTACGTATGTGTGTGCATGTATCTGCCAAAGCACACACACACACATATGCATATACATACATGCACACATATATTATAGTGGCTTATATGTATATGTACTTGTGCATAGTATCAGCGTCCATTAATTAAACAATCACGAATAGTGCACTTGCGCGACCGGCGAAGATCGTTGCCAACTGCCAGCGTGCCAGTCAGTCAGCCAGCCAGCCAGACGGGCAGACTTAAGTGCCTGACTTAGCAGCATTGTGCCCATATTATAACGTGTTGATCGGTCTACACGCTATGCCAGCCACCCTAACTTCTACGCTCAACTTCGTGGGTTTACGCAAGCGGATTCACCACCTGAGCATCGGCAGAGTTGAGTTTGCGAGAGGTGGCTGAGGACTGTGGAAGCGAGCGGGGCGTATTGAGTCGTCGTCCAATGGTCTTCGGTCAACGACACTTGATGCTTGAACAACAAAAACAACAACAAAAATAGCAACAATAACTAAGCTACATTCTAAGCTCTCCGAGTCAAATTGAGACACATCGCAAGATGCGATTCCCTAGTGAAAATCTATTAATCATGCTGCTCGTTGACCAATCGAATCCGAATCGAAACTGAAACGAAAAACCGCTTTAACCGCAAAACTCTAATAAGCTTTGGCCATAGTATACGCCTGCCTGTCAATTTCCTGTTTGTTAGCTATTAGATGGCTAGAAAGAAATAGTAAAAGTACTATATAAAGAATAATAATAATAATAAAAAAAAGCAGCAATTGAACAAAATAGAAATGTCTGCAAAATGGCAACTTCCGAAATTGTCTGCCGATGCCAATTAACCGACCAACTAATACACAAACAGACCAATTGACCAGCCATCTGGCTGACTGACTGACTGGTCTGGCCACGCGTGTCAGTTGCTTCAGAACTTGGCATGTAAAGTCATTATAAACAAAAACAGAGAAAAAAGAATGCAGAAAAAATGCAAAAAAAAAGAAAATGTTAATATTATAAAATAATAATAAAATAAAGAAATAAAAAGTAGCCACAATAGAAAAGCAAAGGGAAGAAGCAGCCAAGCCGCGAATTAGAATTGTTGGCAGTCGACTTGGTCTTTGATTCTGAAGACGACTTCGACGACGACGCCGGCAGTTGGCTGCTTTTTGCTTTTACTTTCTTGACATTAAGGCGTAGCAAGGCACGACGATTGCTTTATTAGACATGGGATGTAGCAGCAGAGGCGGCGGCAGCGGCGGTGTTGGCAGCACACAGAAGTGAACTACGCGTTTTCACACTTG